>BGZK01001888.1:0-97522 GCA_005406025.1 Eumeta japonica
ACTTTTATCTCTAAAGCAATATTGTTCCGTTCACAATGTTTCTTAGTCTGCGTTTTCGGCATCATTTTTCGAAACCAAAATAAACTCCAAATAAAAGAAAATCAAGTTATAATCTGTGTTCAGTATAAAATCCTTTAAAAAGTAAAAATTAAAAAAAAAAATGGAAAGTGAAGAAAATTGCACATATATAGTAAACTATATTGAACAGAGATTGGAACTGTTACTAAAATAGTACATCATTTCCTCACGTTATATGATTTCTATCTTATTAATGTAACCGTAGAATAAACTTATTTACCTAATTAATAAAAAGCAAATGTGAAATAAAATAAATTAATAAACTACTAAATGACATAATAACCCGACACCGTCAACCACTCACTGACTGACTGACTCATCACGAGGTCTCCGAAACTATAGATCCGATTGACTTGAAATTTGGCGAACGAACGAACTTACGCAAATCCTATCCAAAAAAAAATCATCTATCATCATATATACCACCCCTGTCTATGCCGGCGAATCTGCGGGAAAAAGATTACTAGCAAGAGCTAGTAAGCTCTTTAAGTAATACTACTTACTCTTATTAAATTTTTATGTAAGTAAAAATTATCAATATTTAGTAATCAAGTCTTCAAAAATCAATTTTCATAGCTTACATAGGCTAAACCTTAAGTGTAATAAAGAACGGTAGCTTCAAAAATCCTAAAAACTTATGATGGCATGACTATCTTTTATGGTGGACTCACAGTAACCATTTGTCTTTTTAAAATTTAATATTACGTTATTTGCGACGCCACTTTCTCATAATGACTATTAATCTTTATCCAGATAAATATGTTAGTAACCCTAGGCAATAAGGGTAGATTATTATTGTCTTTTACACTATGTTATTCTAATGAACAGTTTAGCCAAAATTACGGACGATTGAGGAAATAATTCCCAACCGCAGCTAAACGGACGGCCGGGTCGCCCGGCAGGCACGGACTGGGCTACAAACTATTTCACACAGAAAGCTACAATGTGTGAAACTAATGCAGCCTATATTTAATTTTGATACTAGCATTTGTCCTGACTTCGTACAAATTAGATCCGTGTGCGATATCGGTACTGAAAACGAGGCGGGGAGAAGAATCGAGTCAGGACCGGGACCGAAACTGAGAACGGAACCAGGGTCGAAACCGAGTGTCGGATCGGGATTAAAAACAGGAGCGTGACCGGGATCGGAATCATGAACAATACTGAGACCAGAATTAAAACCAGGAACAGAATTGGAATTGACAATAAGGTTTTTCCACATAGAAGATGAAGGAACAAATTCCACGAAGGCAAAGCCACGGGCAGAAAGCTAGTTGTACATAAAACTATATCTAGGAAAAGAAAGTGCGAGTCGAGCTAACACTTGATTTTACTTTAAAGTTTCTATTAAACAACTTAAAATACAAACTTACTTATTAAGTATATTTTCAGTCAATTTTGCACATCTTTTGCTTAAAATATTATGGCTTTGCACACTTCCGTCGATAGAGAGGTTCGGCCCTGAAGCTGAACTCGAGGCGTCGCCAGAATCGCCAGAAATTGCACCCATCGGAAATAAGCGTTTCCCTGCGATACGGAGTAAAAGAGCATTAAAATACCCAAGTTTCATTATGAAAATTAATATACGCAAAGCATTAACGAGAGAGGCTCGCCGTGCAGACTTAAACCGGCCCACTGCAGGGCATACAATGACGTTAAAAGATGATGTAGCAAACTCGTGCCGGCATTGGTCTTATAATTTGCATGTTACCGTCTAGATGCAACAGAATTTATCTTGCATAAGATAGCATGATTTCTTCTATCCTATTATTGCCATCTTTATACTGCACATTTAGTTACATGAAAGAAAATCGATTGTTCAATTATAAGGGCATAACTGCATAAGAGACGCCTAAAGTAATTACTTTAACGAATGTAAGAAAATGTGCATTTTACGTATCCGGTTGCGATTTAATTTGATTTGATAGGCTTTTTGGAGGCAAGTCGGTAGCGGTATTATAAATCTTGAAATTAAGTTCGTATAATAAAAGTAATAAAATCTGTACTAACCCTGGTGATAAGATACGGTCGCGTTCTGAAGTCTCCAATGAAAAATAATTACATGGCAAAGCTTCATGGCTCTCAAAATATCTGAAACAAAAGGAAAATTACATTATTCTTTCATGCTTAAACAAAAATTAATTAATTCCATATTCATATTGTCATTGCTTTAAAGTATTAAAATTGCTTACGGGTAACAAATTCTTGAAAAAGCGCCATGGAAAATTGTTATAAATAATAATTATTATGCTCATTTCTATTAATCTTTTTTTTTATAAATTTAATTGTTGAAAAAACATACAATATTTTGTAAACAGCTTTAACTTTGACCATAATAATGTTTTATTGAAAATGTGTATTTATTAACACCACAATTTCATTTCTGTACGCACTCACAGGTGCGTAAATAGTGGCCATTTTTTATTCGTTTCAAAATTAAATATAAAATTAATTAAATGATCTTATTTTTCTGATTAATTTACCAATTTTAATTTTTTGCACATTTTTAAAATTTTAACTATGGCTTTATTATTACCGTAGAATTAAAACGCATAACGAAATAAAGTTTGTTATTGACTTGTTTCGTCTACCCTAAAGCTGAATTTTTAAGACGGAGATACCGAAACGATTGGGAATTAAAAGACCAAGATGCAGGACATAACTAAATTATGTCTTTATTGTTTTTGGAAGAATTCGCCAGAAAGAAAAAAAAGCAATCATCGAAACGGAAACTCCAGTCCAAAGTTGATGTTGACAAAATTCAACGCCGATTTATGCCGCTGCGTTAGAAGTGGTTTGTAAAACCCAGAAGGTCTTCTAACTACTGATCACGTAATAAATATTTAATTCTAAGATGTGTAAAGACATCATTAGGATTCAGATCAGGACTGTACGGAGCTATCATTTCTAGCAAACAAACCATGGTCTACTAATCAGCGGCGGCCGTTATTTGTTCTTGTAATGGAATTGTGGCAAGGTGTCCATTTTCGATACAAACGAAACGATCATTTTCTTAGATACATTGCGTCAAAGCAACCCTTTTGTAGGCTTGAGCTCGTCTTCGAAGACCCAAATAGCCGATCGGTGATTTCTTTCAGGCGCATATGAGTAAATCCATGATCCGTCATGTGAGACGGTGTTACAATTGGATTTGGATTTCTCTCCATTGAAGTATTGTAGAATATACCGGCACCAATTAACACCAGTTGCCTTTCTCTCTTCCGTCAAATTATGAGGTACTCAGAAATCTAGTTTTCGATTTTTGACACCTATTTCAATTCGCTAAATAGTATCTAGTGCAGTCATACCAATGCCCCTAGTTACCCGAAATTGGTCACATGTCACATGTCGGTCATTTTGCATAATTTCTTACGCATTAGCGACGTTTTCAGGCGTTACCGCTGTTTTTAATCGACTTCAAAATTTAAACAGGAGGAGGTTCTTAATTCGACTGTATTTTTTAATGCTTGTTACTCAGAACTTTCGACTGGGTGAACCGATTTCGATAATTCTTTTTTTATTTGAAAGGTGGTGCTTCCCATATGGTCCCATTTTAATTTAGTTTAGTTCTGACAATGGCATCTTTGAGAAAAGATTATAAATCATAAATTTTCATTAAGTATGTGCGTGAAAAATGGACGAATAACTCAATACCACGCTAACCGATTTCGATGATTCTTTTTTTATTAGAAAGGATAGTATGGTGAGAGTTTGGTTAGGTTCTGATTAAGGGATCCATGACGAAGTAAAGGAACTCTTCAATTCTTTAGAGCAAATTAAGAATACTCGGCCGAAACTTTTATAGGCTATCCGGATATTTGAGTCACCTATCGTAAAGTCGTTACGGTCAAGTAATTGCCGTAGTCGAATATGATGATCAATGGAATTCCTTAACGGCTTACAGTAAGGGTGCGATCTATGAGCAGCACGTTTAATAAACTTCCCAGAGCCAATTGTAATATTTGGATTTTGGATTAGTTTGATATAGAGTACATAAGATTGCCAACCACTGACCTTATATGTATTTTTAGGATCTCACAACTTTAAATACCTCTTAATTCAAAATGACTAGAAATTAACCACGAAATGTATCAAATTTCTTTACGATAAGTAAAGTAATAAAACTATTATCACTAATTGGAGCTTCTTTTATCATGTGCTATATCTATGTTTAACATTTGAATGGTGGCATGTGTTTTGAAAACAAAATTATAAATATCTTTGTAAATTTTCGTTATAATTCAATTGATTATAGCTCAACGGTGTCTCTGTTCCTGACTTGCTGTCGTTATCATGATGCGGTGATATGCCTCCGAGTATCACAGAATCTCGTTCCTGGGCATATAGAATTTATTTTGAACTAGACCCTTATAAGGATACCATTTTAATATGAAAATACTTTTCATATTAAATTATGATCAGGAATAGTAAATTGACTTATATTTACAATTTATTTTATATTGACTTAATTCATATTCAGATTGCCGGCCTCAAAAAAGAAACAGATTAATTAAACTGCTTTAAATCCAATTATAAGTTACAGAGAAAACGTAAAGCGCTGCATTCTAGAGAAATATTTGAAAGAAGACTATTTAAAAACCCACTATGTATGTTTTTGAAACGTTTAATCACTGATTCTTTGATTTAAACCCAAAAAATAATAGTCTTGAAATAATTTACGAGGACAAATCTGACAAACACAATTATACATTTAATTGTACACATACAATTGTAGGCATTAAAAAATATTGGTTGCAGTATGACATAATGATATTAAGCTCTGATTAATAGTTACTCTTCATGGTTAAAACAATTGAAATAGTAACTCACGTCATGTTCATGGATATCTAATCGCAGTTCATCTTCGACTTTTGGCTCGTCTTCCATGAGGGATTCCATGAAAATCGCAAGATCTTGACAACGTTTAGTCATATGCTGTTTAGCGGTTTCGGCCGGTTTAGTTAAAACCTAGGTGCAAAATAATATAATTATATAAAAGCATACGGCAAACTAATTAACAATTAACACTACTAACTTAATGCGTAGTTTATGGACCGTCAAAGTTTGGAAACGTAAAATGCATGGCTTACCACATGCATATTTTGTTAACAAAGCTTTTAAACAAAAAGTACAATCTTAAGCATCTGGTAATTATTATATATATCCAGAAAGATTTTGCATGAACCGCAGTCATTCTACTGGTCTACTTACCGTTTTAACCGTCATCTAAACATTTTTAAGTTGAAGGGGCTTCTGTACCTAATATATTGTTTATGTTTGAATATTATAAAAATCTTAAGTTATGCAACATGTCGATAAACTATGTTTACTTGCTCAAAAAAAATGTTAGCTTATTTATACATAATCGATGATACATTCAATTATTGTAATACACAAGTGCAAATTGTATTTTTTTATTTACAGTAAATAGTCATAACAATGTTTTTCACGCAGTTAGCTAACAAATATTTCGGTGCCATATACAAAGTTTCTTTTTTTATTTTATTCCTATAGGAAATAAATTTATAAGAACGCTCAATTACCACATTTTTATTTGATGTTAACGACCTAAAAACCAATTTACAAGTTCCTAGCTTTAAAAAATTTCAGATTTCCATTCAAACTTTCAACCCAAATTTTATTCCTTTAGGGGATGAATCTTCAAAAGTGCTAAAACGCATCATTATTTATTTCTAATTTAAAATCAAACTGATTTCCACCCACGTAGACAGAATGAATCCCTTTATCTTATATATGGCCGATTACGATAATTATTAAAGATCTTGATCACTATCCTGTTTTCGATTTCGATAGCTCTCATTTCTGATCTCTTCTTATTACGATTCCGGTACTATTCTCGATGCAATTTGTATCAGTTTAGATTCCGAACTCGCTCTTGATTTAAGATGTTCCGATTCTAATCTCGCTTTCAATCCCGATCCCGCTCTCGTTTCTTGTCTCTTCTTGTTCCGATTCCGTTCGAGTCTTGATTCTAATTTTGGTCCCGCGGTGGATTATGGACTTGGTCCTGTTCTCTATTTCTAACTCTCCCGGTCTCCGCTCTCGATCGCTGCTCTTCGTTCCGTTTGCCATTTCGATTCCGTTACCGGTCGCAGTTCCAATTTGGACGAAACTGGGGCTAATTCTAGTACGAAAATAAAATTTTTGATATATTACTTTGGGATAGCCTTGCTTTCTATGAGCAGAAGAATTTTAGAATCTGTAAGAAGAAACATGAAGCAGTCAATAGTCTATTTTACTCAAGGAGTTTTTTGTTAATTGAGTAATTCTTAGCATCGGTTTAATATTTCGGTTCTATAGTAAAAATACGCACACAACGTCAGATACGAGTACTAGTTTACTTTTTCAGAAATCTTCCCATTCGTAAGCAATATAATTCATTAGATGATTGTATGATTGGTTTAAGCAAAGCAAATAGGTAGGTTCAGTACTTTCGGCTGGACAATGATGAACCAGTCAATAAGTTACTCCAATCAGTCATTCAGTCAGTCAGGATATTGAATTATTCATTAGAAATTATTATAGCTGAAGATAATCACTATTAATTATATATTTAGTAAATACATAAAAATATATTTAAGTCAAGATTGCCCTCCAGCCACAAGATATTATTTAATATAAGACTCATGTTTCCTATTTAAGACCTCAAGCTCTCGAAACATTACATATGGTTCTTCGTTACGTCTCTATTTTGAAATCTTAGACTAAAATTTGACCATGGATTCGGTCACAGACGAACGGGTAGAAATTTCACTTTCAACATTCGTCATTGTTTACTGAAAAAGTGTAACAAGCTTTTTATCACATTTCGGAATTTATTACATCAGTTTGACGATAAATATCCAGATCGGATGATAGATGCGATATATCAGGCAGATAAGATTTTATGGTTGTACACATTTTTTAATAGTTAAATTAAAAAAATATAATGCACATCTAAATCACTCACAGTTAATAATTGATGAAAAACTATTTTAAATTCCATGAAGCGTAAATTATTTAATCCCCAAATAGGTTTCTTACGTACGGTTAAATTACGATTTTACAGTACTTCACACTACATGACTAACCTCGTTCATGATTCTTATAATGTCTTTTTTTATTACTACGTTATTAGCGTTTTCTTTTTCATAATTATTGGGTTTATTCTCTGTTTTAGGTTGCATAAATACGTCAGGATTGGTAGGTCCCTGAAATCATAAAACAAATCAAAAATTATTTTTCATAATAAAATAACCATTATTTATTCACATGATACGTGTTACATAGCACAACATAGTATTTTCTAAATGTTGGTATATATAATGAGGGCTTATTTCGTATAACATAATAGAACCGTTAATAAATCTAATCGTTACCACACAATATTGATGCAATTAATTTAATCATATTGTTAAAGCTTTAGTGTGTATAAAGACATATATGGTATAAAAAGCACATAAAATTAATTAACTCCACGTTTAAATTAATATGATGTACTTTTATGCCTATTTAATTTGTATATCTACATAAAATAATGTACTTATACTATATTTTATTCATTAAAACGTTTTTCTTGAAAAAAGTCTGGACGAGTCAAGAAGACTGCTGACAGAAGTGAATACTCAAAACTATGATATTTGTGTTTTTTTTTAATTTTTGAATTAATTGTAATATCAAAAAATAAAATATCATCGTTTTCAAATTTAAGTTATAAATAATAGTCTGGTTTTCACATATATCGACATTTCGAGCAATAATCATATACCTTTTTGCATGGTTCATTTATCAATCAAAAGACAAGATGACCTGTCATTCCGAAGAAAGAGACTACCATCTATTTGCCTACACTTCGGCCTCGTTTTACTTCGGTATATGCAACTCCCTCAAAAGGAAACATCCCCTGAGCAAGTAACAATGGTCAAATTAACTATGTCTAATACAGCATTGATGTCACCACCGGCAAATCTATACATCATTTCTCGGCCACAATCATCAGGACGGAGTTTTGATCTTCGGTCATGAGATATCTACCGAGTACAAAGCTACCTGACCATTAAATATTCATGAAGGATTTTGGGCAGTTGACTCATATAGATGCCTAAGCTTATCCGAATCTGCTGGTAGGTCACTTTTTTGTTAGTCTCTGTTATGTTTCAGGTTGACGTAATAAATGTCAACGACGTTGACATAATAGTTGTGCCCAACGTTCACTAACGGAGACTAGTGCCTAGAGCTATTATTACAATATAAAAGAAGTAGTGAAGTTTGTGTGGTGGAAATCGACAAAGTAATGAGTGGTATAACTAAAGAAAGTGCTACACTATACATGTGTTTTAAGTTAAATAGCTTCAGTTTAGTGAAAAAATAACAATAATAGTTTTAATTTTCGGATACGCATAGCGGTATATATACGATGTATGATATATACATATGATGTAATATACCTGCACAATGTAATGCTTCCAACGACGAACTCCAGTTTCTTTGACCATGGATTGATGAACGAAGACTCATTCCGTTTCAAGCTTTATGTAATCACCGTTCTGTGCTAACATTCTGCAATGGCAATGCGTTGTTATTAATAAACTAGGAATAGATTTTAATCTTTGAAAGTTCGAATTTTCAAAGTTCATACAAATAAAATGAACTTTTAGCGTCGAGAATTAAAAAGTATTATTAGGTTGTGGTAAAATCCACAATTAAAACTTTCTTTAGTTCTGCCAAATTTGTATATTTCTCTTGAGATCCTTAATTTGATAACTATTCAAAATAATACTACGAAAAACAAAAAATATTATACACAAAAAATGATAAATATAATGTATTAGCAAAATTGTTATAATTATATATATATTTCAAGTTTATCCGTAAATGTCTTCCGTGGACAAATGTAAGATTTTTTTTAAGCATTTCTTTAAAACACCATTTTTAACTATTTTGAAGTAATTGTATTGTTGACGCCGAGGTACCAATAGGTATTAGACAATGTTTAACAACAGATGGCGTGCGCTACATGACCCAGAGAGCAGATAGCACGTAAATTTTGCGTATTATGCCGTGTGTATTTTATACTATGTATCCAAATAGTCATTATTCAAAATAAACATAAGCAACTTTTTCTATGAAAAGTTATTAAATTCCAACGGGAAACTCTGAAAACGTCGAGGAAACGCACGCAACATGCACACACACACGCGCACGAGCACGCACACATACACACACACAATTTATACTAAATAAATTAGAATGTGCGAAACAATTTTTGGACTCTCATGTTAATAGATTGTTTTACTCAAGGAGTTTCTTAATAGTTAAATTATTCTTAGCATCGGTTTAGTAGCTTGATTGAACAGTAAAAATATGCAGACAGCATCACATATGAACGCTTGTCTCTTTTTATAGAAATCTTCCCGTTATCGAGTATAACGTATCGCCAGTTTCATACTAATTATATGAATGATTAAAGCTCTCAAAAAAACCCACAAAATACACATTCATTTTTATACACGCAACCCTACTCTTCATCCAATTTGAAAAACGCATTTTACTACCCGTGAAAGTCCTACCTTGCTCCATAAAAAGTTTCACACAAAATACTAAATAAATTGTTGTCGACACTTTCACATTCACTCCCTGTAAAGAGAAGTATAAACTTAATAGTACACGACAGCGTGTGTGCTATTTTATAAAGCAGAACGATAATATTTTATTTTGAATTTATTTGATTTACTGGCATAAGTTTCTTTACAATTCAAGACCATCCTTCTATTCATTAACATTTATATTTTCCAATTATAGCAGTCATTGTATTGATTGATATTTCTTACCTGTATGTTTTCGATCTTTGCGATTTGCCTTCCTTTACGATCGTCTCATAAATTTGTCTAATGTATTCCAAGTCGTCCGGATGGTAGAGTTGTAAAATACACTTATTGAGGATCTCCTGCGGCAAGTAGCCCAGGAAAGGTATCGATTTGTGATCTAAGTATTCCAAAGAGCCATTCGAAATGTGTCGCATAATAAACGATGTGGGATTTGCGAAAACTTCGTTGGATGCTAAAACAATTATTTCAAATTGAAATAATAACATAAAATTAAATATTCATCTCGTTTCAATAAAGAATATTTACTGATGTGTTGCAAAACGAGACCTCAGACTGAAATGCTACGGGTGAGGAGTTCCTGTTTCCCTGCTATTAATTTTCCAATTCAGATAATAATCAAAATAATATTACATTATTTTTGTGAACATTTGACATATCTTGCTGGATGTCATTCAAAAGATTAAAAAATTAACCTGCTTAATTTTTTATGTGTATGCGTACTAAAGATCAATACTGGAATAAAAATAAATCTTACTTTTGTAAATGGGAAAGATCGGTTTGGCTTGAACCACCAAGTATATAACTTTTTCTTCCTCGTTGTTGATGTTTTTAAAGGAGATGTTTAGCTGGAAAGGTAAGTATATCACGTTTTTCTCTTTCACACTGAAACCGACGCTGAGGGAGCGATATTGTCTCATTCGACAGAAGACAATCGATGGGGAGTTTGTAGAATCTGCAATATAAATAAAAATATGAATTAATCAAACGAGAAATTTCGCGATAATGTTATTAATACAAAACGAGCAACATCGGCTACTACGCACGTATGATCGGAATCAGTTTGCTTGGGTTCTCCTTTTCGGTTTAGCTTCGGTTTATTATTGGTAAAATTACATTAAGCCGTTGAGTTTTTGGCGCCTTTGCCAAGATGAATTTTGGCAACTGTACTGACGCATATCAAAGATAAACTGTTTGGTAAAGCAATAAAAAAAAGTTTGAATATGAAAAATGGAAAATAACTTCGAAAGTGATTTGATCGGAATCTTGCATCATTACAGTTATGTGGAGAAGCTGATAAGTTATCAATTAAACTATGAAAAAATAATGGAGCATGCAGAATTTGTTTTCAAATACCTCATAAGCAGATATTAAAAAAATATTACTTAGGTCTGTTGTCAAAATGATTATTTGCTACTAAAAGTCTCAACAGGAAATAATTGCAGAATACGTCTGAGCTATAAGTACGGTGATAAATTTTTAGAGCTGTTTTTGCTGATGGCAGGCTTTGTTTGACTGATCGTCCATATGCCTAAATACTGATGTATTATTTCGTTTAAGTTTTAAACGTTTTTTGTTTCACTTGATATCTGCAATTCGTCGGTCTAATTTCTTCACTCACGTCATTAAAATTTCGACAAAAACAGCCGAAATGAACCGCCTACTACCGAAGTGGTCTTAAAGACCACTCCTTTTTTTCATCACGGCCCTATTAATTGCTTCGACTTAAACTTTATGCTGAAATCAGTAAGATAAGAATGACCAAACATATTGAACTAAGATTGTTTGATCTGCGATGGCATATTTCCCTCTTCAGTGAGAAATTTAATAACTACTCGATGCTAAGTTTCCAATAAACTGCGACTTTCATGAGAACATGTCCCAACTAAATAAAAGTCAATAAAAACGAAACACGATAAGAAAATAAATGCCAATATTTCCAAAAAAGAAATAATCATATAATATGACAAGTTAACGGCCAGTATTATTTTCGAATTACGGATAGTCAAAACACACTCCTTTTCAATTAATCCCTAATACATAGTATAATTTTCCAAGTAAATAAAGATAACGATCTTTTATTAGTAGTAGAAATAAATAAGTAGCAATTTTTCAAAAATTGCTACTTCAAAACTACTACTGCTCCAAAAACTGTGGAGAACTCCTCAATGGTGAGCTTCGTCCCCAATCACCTGCAGAAGTGGTGTTTTAGCAGATTTTACTGCTGCTTCGAACTGTTCGTCCCAACGTGTACACTAAGGTGGATCACATATGCACGTTACTCGAGCTTCGAAAGTTTGTGGTCAATAATGGATTGATTTTATGGAACAGATTTATTGGCGCAGGTACAGACCCACGCCAAGGAATGGACAAAACGCAGAAACTTGATCTTTACGTAGATCTCCCATCATGGGTTGACAGGCCTAAAAGAGAGGCCATAAATAAATAATTCAGAAACTCAACTCCAAACAAACGTGTTCCACACATGTGTACGTCGATAGCGACCTGTCTAAACAAGCTTGATCATGCGCCGGTCAGGGGTGCCACCACCGTGCCGCTGCGCTGTCGCGAATGTAGACATTTCCCTAGATTGTTTATTTGCGACAAATACTATGTATTGTGTTTATTTACAATATAAAATAAGTTAACCACTGTAATTTGTGGTGTATGGTATGTTTAAATTTATCAATACAAATAAATAAAATTGAAGTGATTGAAAAAAGAATGATGGAAATAAAATTCACACATCCATATTGTTATTTAGAGGTAACCAAACCCCAAACAAATATTATACAAAATTTTGTCTGTCTGTCTGTTTGTTCATTTGTCTGGCATAATCTTTGAAACAATTGCAACGATTTTGCACTGGTGAAGAGAGCACCATTCGGAGCTGACTATAGGCTTTTCATTACTTTTTATTCCATCTATCTGTTTATCCGGGCTAATCTCAGAAACGGCTGAACTTATTTTGCCGGGATGTTTTTTCTCCTTCAAAGCAGAATAAAGACTACTATTTGAGGCCATATTTATTTAGGGTTCATACTTAAAAAAATAGAATTAATTTTCTTTAATAGTTTGACGTTTTTATTTCCTATCAAATGCGTTTTTGGCAGAAGTAAATAGATGGCGCTGTACTAAAATTAAATCCTGCCATGATTTCGTTCATTTCACATCGCATTAAATAGCCATCGTTATATTATATTATTGTTTATGTTGAATAAAATTATTAATGTTAAATTCGATTTCGATTGAAAATCTCACATGCATTATAGTATTTAATTTTCAGTGGAACATTATTTATTTTTAATTTTCGTTAGTACTGTTCTCGAATTTTAAATATTTTCTTTATTTCGTTAATAGACCTTTTAATATATGCATACAATAAAATAGTAGAGAGAAAAAAAATGTGCTATGAAGATATTTGAAACAAATTACTCTGGCGGCCAGAGAACACATTTTAGTGATTTTTTACGATTCTTGTATCTGTCAATTTGTTTGCAAACCCTGCAAACATTATTTCATAAAATTTGATAAAACATGGTATGGTAATAGTTTATACTCCAAAGTAACATGCAGGACAGTTTGTATGCCGACTCGCTGGTATTTCTTTACTTTCTTACTTTCAATTATTTTCAACAAAACCGGAATCTAGATCGGGACTAGAGTCCGAATAAAAAGTGGGGCCCGGATTGGAGGCGAAAGCAGGAGCGCGCGAGACCGTCGTTGACAGTCCAATCGGTCGATATACAAGATGAAAGAATTCATGCGACGTCCGCGGGGTGATGCGAACGGTGATGCTAATCATTTATAAAGACCGAACTTTAATTTTGGAAGCTTCCTGTTGGACTTTAAAAGACAAACAATAAAAATAAATTAATATTGATTTATATTTCCACACAGATACAGTTGAAATTTTGGCCGATAATAATTAACAGACTTGGTGAATTTATCTAACTTCCGGCATCAGAATGAGAAATAAATGGGACAAAGTCAGTTAATAGCTATTGTGACGGGTCAGCGGCGAAAATAACTTTATTAAAATGCTTCAGAGCTTTGAAGTATTTGAATGGTGTTTTTGAGACTTTATACGTACCAATTTCCTAGGTATCAGAAAATAACTAAGAAATCGGAGCGGCAGTACCGCTAAGCTAAATATTTTTTTTTAATTTCCCGCTAAGAAAATTAAAAATTTTCGATAAACGGAAAGTTATTGGTTTTACCCGTTTTCGAAAATCGAATTTTCATTAGATTTCGACGTTTTGGGGTCCTAGGAAGCTATTTAGACGGTTCCCGAGAGGACGTCACTATGTCTGTATGTATGTATGTCTGGCTGCGTGAACCTGTGTGCGCCTGTGAGTGTGTAAGTATGTAAACCTCTTATAACTTTCGAACGGTTTGACCATTGGAACCAGACTTAAGCATTGTAAAGAGTTCGATCAAACTTAGATTTCCTGATAATTTGAACCGATTCGGAACAGTAAATTCCAAGAAATTTCAAAAAAAACTACGAATTTTTTTTTCAAATGTGATTTTTTTGGAATAACTTTCAAACGGCTTCACTGGTCGATTCCAAAACGAATGAGCTCCACGTTGGTCACCGTTTGGCGGACAAAATCGGTTGATTCGTTCGTGAGATATCGTGAACGAAGAAAAATATTTTTTTTTTTTTCCAAAAAACTCCATATTTTTTATGTGATCAATTTTAGTTTACAAATTATTTATAGGACTTGCAAACTGCATCGATTACTGTTAACCGTGTGAAATTGGTTGAACTATTCAAAAGTTATAAAACTGAAAATTGAAAAAATACAGTTTCATCAATTCGTTGAAGAAACATCATTATCGAATCATTTTAAAAGCACATTATAAATATTAACTTACACCACTTAAACCACTCGTTAACTTTTAAAGACTGAGTTTGAAAGTAGAAAACAATTTCTGGGATGGCCTATAAAATCAACTGTTTTGTCAAATGTTTGAACTAAAAAAGCTTAAAGATAAGTTTTTGAGCTTTGAGACAATTTATTGAGCTTAAAGAAGTTTGAACTTAAGGTATTTTTGAACTTAAGGAGTTCAAATACACATCAATTAATATCATAGCAGGAAGTTTTAGGGATGGCCTGCAGGGTCAACTGATTTTTTTCTTGCCTATAAATCATTTTTGTAGATCACTGGATAAAATAATAAGGGAATGAAATATATTTTTCTATAACTGTGTTTTTGTTTTCGGTTCAGCTTATCATTCAAAGCACCTAAACATGTAAAAGCTTTGCAAGGTTATTACATTTAAATCGCATTATTTTTATATAATAAAATATCTTATGCTTCTTAACATAATGAATGTTACAAATCTTGGCTAAGTACAATTTCCCTGGTCTCACATATACGTACCACATGACGTCGGCGCGAAGAGTCCGCTTGTGATTTGGGATGCAAAAGTGTTGCGATCCTGTAACCGAACATTAATAACAGTTTGATTTTAAGAACTGTAATGAATGTACAAATTCTAAGCAATCGAAACCGAGGAGCCTGAAGAAACGATTAACTGATGTCATGAAGATATGCAAGGATCGTACCATGTGGATACCTGTGGTGTCTGTTTACCCTCTGAGAAATCGACTTGAGTTTATAATAAGAATAAAATTGTAATGATGAATAACGACATAGAAATCCAGAAGAAATATTTCTTTCAATTTCATAGGTTCCATTCCAAATGTTTAGAAGTGTATGTCTTGCTTTGCGTTCGATACAGTCTCCTTAACCTTCGATGTAAAATGTATGTTATAGATTCGAAAGCTGGCTGTTGTGCGATAGTTTTTATAACCACGTTTGACAAAAATTGTATCAGTCATTTTCTACGATCTGCACTTTTTAGTAGATCGTAAAAGGATCTCGGTCCCTATCAAATTAAACCATAAAATGAGAAATTGACTGTACTCGAGCCCCATATACTGCAGGAAGTATATTGTCAATGCTGAGAAGCCGAATGGTTGACAAATATGTCATTTACGCACTCATGTTTGTGATAATTAGAGCTATTATTGGAGGTGTATATGTTAGTTTCAAATGATTTTTAAATAAAAAATGGTTATATATCAAATAAAATAGTGCATAAACTACTCTAATAAAAAAAACTAGAAAAGCGGTTGAACTTGTAGGCCAATAGCTGAAACTTCCCGCTATTTTCGAGTTCGAAACACTAAAATATACAGGATTTTACGGAATTTTTTTGAATAAAAAATTTTGAGAATGCGAATTTGATTCGATAGATAATTTTAGAATTTTTAAGAAGTTTTTTTTAATTTATGTTTTGATATTTCTCGAACAAGCGTTTTTTTTCAATGCTTTTAATGTTATTTAAAAGTGATCATGAAAAGGATTACAGTCACAATCCACGGAAAAAAGCAGTGGCATGAGGTTAACAGAACATGCAGTTTCATTATTACATTCTAATTTAGCTGTAAGAATATTGCACCGGCCTTGATTACAGTTACTTCGACAACTACTTTCCAACGTTTTTTCATTCGAAACGACAAAAACATTTTTGCAACGTAGCTAGTAAATATGGCGATAGTATCGAACGACTTGTGCAGCTACCATTACACTATGAAATTGCCCATATGGCACTAAGTTTGAAAAAAATTTTTAACAACAAAAATGTTCGTGAAAATAGCATGATAGACGGACGATTTCAGACAGGTTGTAGACCGCAACTTCTATATAGAATTAAAAATTGTATGTTGAATTCAAATGTTATAAATACGATCGTTGGTAGCCTTAACTCACGTTTGGATGGACGAAATCAATGAAAGACCGACCGATCCACATTTCCTTTGGAAATCCAATTGCGTCCGTCACAGACGAAGTAGCATACGTCACCACGCCGTCGTGCATCGATATAACGCACGAGAAGCCGTCCTGCAAAATCACATGGAACTCTTGAATCCTTACATATACTTTTTTAACTTTCACTAACGTACTACGATTGCTAAATCTGCGTACGTATCTGTTTTATATTTGGCTGATCGCGATATATTATAGTAATATTTACATTACAATTTTGTCTTACATAAATGTAACCTTATAAAATATGTCAATTGGTTCGCAAGCTACGCAACAATTTCACCTATAGTCTAAACTCATCGTAATTCCATCTTAGATCTGTTAATACTATTTTTTTTTCATTTTATGCAGACTACTCTCCGTCGAAAAGTGCTTTTGAATGTTTATATTAAACCAGTGATATTTTAGAGGCTAGTACATTACTACTTTTACAATTGAAATATTTAATCGTATTGAATACTTTTCATAAAATCTAATGTATTATAGTCTTTATCTTTGCGCTATCGAATTTGAAAAGTCTTCGTTTGTTAATTTGTTTTAACAATGTTGAATAATCATCTCTGTATTGGATGTTTAAAACGGCGCATATTTTGATAAATATTTTCATTTGTGCAAACCTTCTTATTTGTGCACTATTTTAAAATATAAATAGATATATGCTAGTTATAAACAAAAAAAAATGGGAAATTTTGTATAAATATAGCACATAGCTATGCGAGACATATGAATATACGCTAATTATAAACAAAAAGATACATGCAAGTTTCATAAAAAAAACGGACAGTAGATTATGCTATTACAATTTCAACAACTTACATAACATGTGTTGGACATGACTTTGTAAGGCACTATTTGAGTACTCGTTGTAGGCATTGCTGTCTCGTTGAACTGCGAAAAATTGCACAAACAATATGCATATAAATATGAAATGCGTAAAAAAAAAGTATTTTTTAAGGCGCTTTATTTCCAGGGAAAAGTAAACGATTTGTATTTAAATGATAATCAATAAAAAAGATGCACTCTTCTCAGGGATTTGGCTTTTTATTGAAATATATAATTGTAGTACAACCGCGCTGTGGTCAACTTGACCGCAGCACGAAATGGGCCCGCTCCACCATGTGTGATATACCACAACTCTCACAGTGACAGCTTCCGTTGTTCTGTCTCGTCCAGTGAGTAAGACTCCCACCATCACCCCATACGCCCTTCATCACCTCACACCCCCTTCATGAAATTCTATTCCTACCCAAGAGGCTGACTACGCACCGGTGATTCCTCTGAGGTCACGAATGTCTACGCACGGCGGTGGCTCTTTGGTGGGTCGCGGGCCCGGTTGTCCCTTGAAACTACTATAAACTCGAAACTAACAGAAAAACGCTGACACGCTCATTTTGATTCGTCACTGGTTACGTTGTAGTTCACTTACATTCTAGAATATCATTGGTGTAATGTAATTTATGATTTTTGGGTGACAATGAAGGAAACGGAAAATTTATGGATAACAATGATGATGGGAACAGTACCCTATTTTTTTGTCTTCCTATTGATGCCATTCTAGTATGATAGAAAAATTGCAATAAGAGGTAATATTTCTGTACGAGTCCGGACATAAGGGAAAATGTCTGTTGGGCGGGACTTACCTTCACGTAGACGCGTTCTTTCTAAAGTCTTAGGTCGTATTACCTAGCTCGTCTAGTGACTCCGCGAATGTTTTATCTTCACTCACTCCCGCTGATAACGTTTACTTGTATCAATGCCTCAACACCCGAGTTTGATTGTATTTTTATCTGCGCGCTCACGCACCCAATCTCTGTCCGTTCTACGTTGTGACGTCGCTTCTCGCGCTGTTGGGTCGCTTGGTGTCAAAGACTGTTCTCTATGTCATAGAGAAACAAAGGGAAAATGGCGTAAAGATCTCCCCACCTTGAGAAAATTACTGCTTACTGAATTAGTAGATGTGAAGACTGGTAACCGCTCAATATAAAACATTGGTGGAGATCCGCACATTTAACCTTTTTTTTTACTTTAATTTTTAATATTTATACATTTAATTTTAATTTAAATATGCACATCATCATGTCCAAGGTACATTTTTAAAATCCACCTGCGTTGACACTAGAGAGTAGGAACATTGTCCTGCTTGATTAAAACTAAGACACCTCCTTGAGGAGACTCCGCCAAGTCCGTACATTTATGCCAGTGTTGCAGCGTACGCAAATATTCGAACTGAAATCGCTTCCGAATGTTTTGTACGATTTGCTGCAACCGTTGGAATCGCGACAACCGCGAAATTGGCACATCACTGTACAGATATTGTGGAACCACATTTAATGGCTGGCCAATTAGAAAATAACGTGAGTCAACACCGCTAGGTCATTGGGATCATCCGAAAGAATATATAACGACCGCGCTTTTAACACCGCTTCAATCTAGCAAAAGTTTGTGGAGGGTTCTTCTGAGCTTCTTCTCCCCGATCATCCCCCGTGATGAGCTTTAGATTTAGGTTTTACGCTGCTTGGAACAACCCGCCCCAAAGCTGATTTATTTGTTAAGTGGTTTGAAGTTGCTCGCTAAACCACTTGCGAGTACTTCATACTGTGGTTTTCGTGTCATCCCGACAAAAATTACATCTCATCATTTTCATAATTGATAAAAGAAGTATAACTTCCAAAAATCTGAAGAAATAATGTAAAATTATAATATCGGCTTATTCGTAATAAAAAAAAACTTTTGACTGTCACGTGCCACCTGGCAGATGTGATACATTTAAGTTAATGTTAGAATTAATAATTAAAAAATACCAGTAAAGAGAGATATAGTAAAATAAATAATAAAAATAACAAAGTTAATAAACCAATATATTTTGCCTATTATTTTAAATATAATAATAATTAGAGAATATTTGTAAATAGTATATTTCGATTTCGATTCGAACAGGGTCACGTCACAGTAATTAAAACAATAATAATGAATTCTTTTATATATCTTAAAATATATGTCAAATAAATCAAATGACGAATTAATGTCAAACTTTACTTTGGAGATTATACAATCTAACCACACATGAGAGAATTGCAAAGACAAGAATGAGCATTTTTATTTTACTTCTTTAAAAATGTCATCTATTTAATCGTATCAAAACTAGGCAGATACAAACAGCACAACCAAAGAGATTTTACTGTAAATTTTTACTTCTAAATGACGAAAAAACTTTTCCCAATTTATAATCCTACATGATCCTTTAATTAGTCCCAAGTTTCATCCCGTAACAAACACACTCCACCTTACCAACGGGACGAAATTAAATTATTTTGTGTTACAGTGTCGTTGTTGGTATTCAGATTAATAACGGGAGAGTTATCATTTTTATCTTCTATGAGCATATTATGAAGACAGCAACTTACGAGAATTAAGTAATCTACCTTTTCTGTGTAATACAATTTCGACAGTCCTTCAATGTACAATTAGGTCAATAGCTGTATCGTCGTTTTTGTACATCTGCTTCACTTAGAACATTAGACTATGGCTTCATTAGTCGAGGTTACAAGCCCCCGTCTCCTATAACATAATGTGGAAAATCAATATCTGAACCGGAATCTTGCATCACCAGGAAGAGGAAATCTCCCATATTTGATATGTTTTCCTTATAAGGATTTTGAAAATATCCCGGCATCTCCCACTTTTCCGTAAAACCAAGTATCACTACAAACAAATTTAAAGTCTGCATTTACTAGAGCCATTAAGACGAATGAAAAAAACTGTTTATAATTATAAAAAAATGATGCACTGTGCAGTGAATATAACACGCGGCGGTGCTTTCTATCCAGGGCACCGCAACAGATAGGAAAAATCCATTTATCCAAAAAAAAAAAAACAAAGTTTTCTAAATGTTCTTTTGTTAATTGTGGTAAATATAAAGGTTTTAGATATTTTCAAATAGCTTAGAGCGTTGTTTTCATTATTTTTAATAAATAAGAATGACTTATGCGGCATTGAAATGATAATTATCTTAAACTTTCTCCAAAAACTTTTGCGAACTGTTCTTGTAAAAATTGAAAGCATTATAAAAACTTTTCTTTATTACAAGTCAACTGTTTAAGAACCAAATTATAAAATGCACCTTCAACTTGACTATTTGTGCAATATTTCATTAGTGTTTTTTTTTTTCCTTTATAATATCAGAAGTTCGTCGTTCTCTTCTTCTTCTAAAAGTAACAATGTTAATACTTTTTCGTTCCTTTTATTCCGAGTACAAACACTATTCTTCGAACGGCGTTCACAATCGCGACTACCATAGAACCCATACGCCCTCGGCCGATGCCTCTCTACTACGTCGATGATGTGGCTGGAGAAACTTGCTTTACTAAACAATAACTAACTATTAAAACCCGCTTGACGTAATTATGACTCGTAATATTAAATTTAAATAAACATGCCCGCCTTATATTATAATAAAATAACCGCCAGCTTTGTATAACTTAAGTTCCACAATACATAGTATTTATAAAATGAAACCAGATGTTGTTCCTTCCTTGGACCGTTATTACGTCGCCCGCTAAAGGTCGGCGAGTTTCCGCCAAAATAAAATTACTTTTTCATTTTATATATGTATTTAATATTTCGATGACCAGCCTGCACGTAGTAAAAGCCCGCTAGTTATTTTTGATGTTAATAGAAGCAAACGTTTCAAATATCAACGTAACTCGAAAGAAAAAAAAAAGATTTTGCAACTGAAATATTACAAAACTCGCATATAGAACCGCAACTCGTAAATAGAACTTTTGACCCCGTAGAAACCTTTAAGTCCACGTCCCTAAGGCGCTGGAATCTGTACGAGCTCAGACACAAGGGAAAATATCTGTTCCCATACATTCCGAGATATCTGTTCGGGATGTATCATCGCGCCGACGTGTCCTTCCAAGGGTTTCAGAGCGTGTGACCTAGATCATCGTCTAATCGCTCTGCGAATGGTTCACTTTCACTCACTGTTGCCAGCGTTTTATAATATTTTTGTCTGTTTGCACGCGCACCGAGCCGCCTGCGTAACCCATCCCAGTTGTGTACACGTCAACTATAACGTCCGCCCGCTGTCAAAGTACGTTATCTATGTCAAAGGGAAACAAAATATGAATTGAAAGAGGGAAAATGGCGTAAAGAAATTTCAAATACTTATTTATGTATATCGTATTTACATTTACTTTTGAGTTTGAAAGAAGCGAAAACATAACTAGTTGCGATATACATATAAAGAGTCGAAAACGTGGAAGAGCTTGTCTGTTTGGGTAGTTCGTTCACAAGACAAGAAACATGAAAGGGGAGCACATGCGGGAAACAATCGAATAGGACCTTGATTACTATTATAAATAGTAAGTGTTTCGCGACAAAATGCGTTTGGCTATCCATAATGGAGCCCCGGTCCCTACGCTACTTTACACTAGAGTAGCGAAAGAAAGAATGTGAAGAAAGAAAAAAGTAAGCAGGATGAATACAGTGGAGATACGATTTCTTCGTAGTATGTGCAGCGTCTTTGAAACATAAATATAGGAACAGTGATTCAGTCAGTCATCGGTGTAGTTTGAAAGATGTAGTAATAAGAGTAGAAAAGATATTTACGGTGGTTTGGCTATCTGGATAAGATGAATGGAAGAATGATTTAGAAAAGATTTTATAATGACAATACCTATAAATTTAAGCAATAAAAACTACAATGCATCTTCTTTATTTATTACTTAAAGATAATCTTAATGTTTTCTATTTTTTATATGTAAAACAAAACTGAGGTATGCAATGTCTATCATCGAAATCACTTTTTTTTTCAGTATTAAGTAAAGTTATATAATTCCTTTACAATAGATTTGTCAGCAAGATAACAAAAAAAATAAAATAAAAGGAGAGGGAAGTAAATAGTTATAAAAACCTATAAAATCTAATCTATAGCACAATTACTTTACTCTATTTTTAAACAACCGTTATGCAAGTGGTCATTATTTTAAATCTTAAATAATTAGCTCTTAAATGTATAAATGAAACCTACCTCTTCCAGTACAACTGACTTCTCCATCACTGATACGTCCATATTTTCAGAGAAATGTTCTTTTGGCGACATGGCGGGTGCTGGCGATTTTGTTACTGTAAAACAGAAATTCAAAATGGAATATTGATTAAAACCAAAACGGAAAATTGACTTCTATTAACAGTTTCAGAATAATAAATTTAATACCTTAAAGAAAAAAAGCTAAAAAATTAAAGAAACTAACAAAGAAGTACATACAACAAAAACATAACAATAACAGAATATTTGCCATACGTACCATATATTTATAGAAGAAAAAAGATAGTAATCACCTTTCGGATCATGCTGGAAATCAAAACCTACCAAGATTAATAAAAATCTAGAAGAAACTAATCAGGATGTGAACCGAAGCTGAGACCTTCTGTAATATAGAGAAATTCATGTTAAATCCCAAGTCCACGGTTGAGATCGTAAGCCACAACAACGGTCCGTCCAACGTCGGACTCCAATACAATTAAAGTATGGATTTTAAAAACAACTTCAATATAAAGAATGTACAATGTATATCTAACGTTAAAGAATATAATCAAGAAAATAGGCGATTTTATCGATAGTGAATTTTCGTTTGGTGGAATGGTCAGTGTAATTCTAGAATATTTAACTCTATTTAAAAACCGATAGTATTGAGATCTAAGTCAGATTCGGCATTCTGTATAAAAACATTAAAAACGGTGCATAGAACTGTACGAAAAAGTATAGAATGGATGCTTAATTTTGTAAAAAAAAAAGCTCTTGTGGAAGGCGTTAGTTGGCAGAAATCGTCACATAATGAAAAAGCACTATGCTTCCTCCATTCGATTATCAGCGATCTCTCTCTTTAAAGATTGGTTTATTTTGGCTGTCTCCATAGTTCGGTGTCATATGGCATCCTGCTTTGGAGACATGCTGAGAATATTCATAGAATTGTCGTTTTGAAAAAGTGGACCATTCGCGCAATTTACGGGCTGGGACCTTGTATTTCTCTTAGAAGTAAGTTTAAAGTAATTGGAATTTTAACTGCGGCATCAGTTTATTTATCCAAAATAATTGTATGTTAAAAAAAATTTTGAATGTTTAAATGTTTCGATGCAATCCACCGTCAAGCACAATAGGTCCATAGCCATTTGTATATTCATTTCATTTATTAAAGCTCTAATATCTCGATAAAAACATTATTCAGATAATAGTGATAATATGGCGGAAGGCAGTTGATGCCGCGGAATAGATATATTATATTTATTTATAATTTTAAAAGTTAAAAGTACATTTTCATACCAAAAATATGGACGTACCTTGATACTGCTTAACAAAAAAGAAAATGTATCTAATGTGAGGGTGCTTATGAACCACGGTAAACAAATAACCAAATAACTCAACTTCAAAGAAACACTCACTTATGTTCATGTGCACAGGCATACTTTGCTTTTGAGTCTTTAAGCAACCTTGGCCATGCGCCGGTCAGTGTCGTGCCATGAAGCCGTCGGGCTAATTTTCGGAAACGCCTGAACTGATTTTGATGGGACTTCCATTGTTCAAAATTGAGAACTAATTACAGACTACTTTTTATTCCGTATTTATTCTATATGTCTATTGTCCGGCTAACGATAGAGCCAACCTTGACGGGATTTGCAATGGTAGATAGAAGACTATTCGGAGCAGAATAAAACCTACTTTTTATCCCCTATTTATGGAGGATTCTTACGTAAAAAAAATTAGGGCAATTTTCTTTGAGTTTTCAAATATATTATTTATCGCAGAAATCAATAGATGACACTGTATAATAAATAGTGCCATGGTTTCGTTCATTTCAATTCTTCACGCATTAAATAGACAGCATCATATATTGTTATGAATGTTGAAAATAATATTATTAATGTTAAAAAATATCGGTTCAGTGATAATTTTATAAGCGTTCCATTTATTTCTTCAATGGAACATTAATTATTTTGACCTTCGCCCAAAATTCTACAAGTTTTAATATTTCCTTTATTTATTTAGTTTTAATCTATACATATAATAAAATAGGATGAAAGAAAAAAAAAAAAAGAGATATCGTGGCACCTGTTTGGTTCTTTTCGCTTTATATTATGTTATATGAATAGTGAAATAAATAAACAACTTTGAGAGTAATACGAGAGTAGTAAAGAGCATCATCTTTTTGTTATTCTTTAAAATCTTTTAATTGTCAAACTGGAAACTATGTATTTTTGAAATCGTTAATAGATGTCACTTTATATGTATAAAATGATTTTAAATTGATGACTTATTCCAGAACCGAATAAAAAGCGAAAATAATCATAAAGAAGTTACCTCAATGAGATTATTATTCATTGCAAAAGCATGTAACATAATAATAAATTGATAATTTTATGTAAATGTTGGAAAACGATATTAGCGTCGCGTCGCGAACGGCTACTGCTACACTAGCTTAAAAACTAGCGCCTGTTAAAGAGAAAGCGAGAGTCGCTGAGAGTCAAAATGAAGAGGCCATAACGCTTTTTCCTTATGTGACGATTTTTGTCAATTAACACCTCCTGTACGCCGCGCTAAAGAATCTTGATTCGAAAATACTATTATAAAAAGGCATTTTGGTATGGTTTGCATTGAATAATTCCTATCTCGAATAAAGTAACAACCCATTACCGTTGGGTGAATTTAAATTGTTCGTAAGCACTGACCTCATGATTTTAAGGACACAGCTGAACTGAGGTACCGCTTGAGATATATATTTACCGTGGTCATACCGTCTTATATATTCTATATCTTTTGAAATATATAATTGGATAGCAGTGATATAATGGCAAAAAAAGAAGTAAAACCATTACAGACATGTAGTAAAACAATAAAAATGTACAAGAATTTGTTATAATGTACATTTAAATTTATTTATAATTGAAATTTTATGAAAGTAAACCAAAACATTTTAAGGACACGTGTGCGCCAAATTATATTATCAAGGTACGTAATTTCAAAACTGAATTGTAGTATAAAATTAAAATATTCAGTAATGAAATGAAATTCCTCTTCTACAAACGATAAATACAAATTAGACAAAATTTTTCTTTAGAAGAAATTAAAGTGTAGATAAAACAACTTGTGCTGTTATCAAAGTTAAAACGAATGATATTGTTTTAAAGCGCTCATTTAAAAATTCTAAACTTATGTAGAAGATCCTGTTGGACAATATTTCTTAAGAAGCATCCGTGATTATCCAAGTCAGGAATCTGGATTAGCGAACTAGCGAGCTTTTGGCAAATTTCTTTCCTCTGCGGAACCTAACTAGTTCTAGTTCTTAATCTTGTCATATAAGCTGTTGATTAGTAAATTAAATTTAACGTTAACTTTAAATCTAGTTTGTCTCGTTATTGTTTATTTCATACCATCAAGCAATGGAAATGTTTGTTAAAAATTCATTAGAGACATACCTAAAATAGTTTTAATAGCATAACTAAGGTGATATTAACAACAAAATAGATGACAAATTCATTATGAACATTAAAAGGTGATTTTTATGTAAAAAAATAGGTATTTAACATAAAATACCAAATGGTATGAACTTACAGTATAAATCAATAAAAACTTTCAATAAAATCAACATAACTATCAATTACGTGGTACATATAAACATGGTACATATTTAAAAATTAAAATGATAGCCATTGGGCTTTCCAAAAACAGACATAGAAGAAGGCTATCTAGAGAAAAAACCTAAACTATATCTAATTTAAATTGAAATCAATATTTGTATGTGTCTATTTCTATAGTAAATGTTTTAAATGTATTGAACTAAGCACTGTCCTTTAAAGAAACAAAATATTAAGCGTATGTTATTATGAAAAAAGTACCTTTTTTTTTGTCAAGACGAAAAAAAAATTCTACGAGTGTAATAATGTGAAATAAATAATATAAAACTAGATTATCATTGGTATCAAGAGGTAGGTATTTTTAAGTTGATCGGATTATTTTAATGAAATGATTGCTTACAACTTCTTTGAGACTAAAAAGATATTACCTCATCCACAATAATCTACAATTAAATATGACAATCATGTCAACTGGAAAAAACAATTTCGATACCTTTGAGAACGAATAACGAATGGTTATTGACGCATACTTTGTTGTTTTCTTCTTATTCCTAAACCTTTACTTATTGACTTCAAAACAGATACATGGAAAAAACATCTTCTTTCTAACAATTTGTTATCTATACAAATAATTAGCAGATTACATATCTAGTATCATTCAAGTCTAATGAAGAAAATTTCCAAATATATACATGTTGTAATGAAAACTAATATAGTGATTTTATTTTAATTTCTACTATTTACTATTTAAATCATGTACTACTTTTACGATATCACAATGCATTTCTGTAAAATCTTAGAAATTACTATTAATTTTATTAAGAAGTGAGCTAAGTACATTTTAATAAAACATGTATAGAACAATATAAAAATATAACGTACCGTCTTCAGGCACATCGTTCGGTTCTACTTCCACTTTAGCCTCTTTTGGTAATTCTGGAGAGGCCTCGATTTCTTTGGGTGCCTCCAATGTGATCGTTTCAGTTTGACATTGGTTTTTCCTTTTATTCTCTTTAAACCGTTTCTCTGGAGGTTGACTAAATGTATTGCTGGAGACAGAATTTTAGCATCTAGTAAAAATAGCGGCGGTAGCTCTGTAGTTGATAGCTTATCTGAATAAGGAGGCATGAATTGAGGAAGGAGATCGACTCCTGATCCTGACGAGTTGATTGAAGGTTGATGAGTTTTTAACTTAAATTAAATTTTTGACGATTTGAAAATTCACGCAAAAATATACAATCTTATAGAAGGCACTTCTCCAAATATTTCGTAATCTATCAATTCCAATGCATTGCCATTTGGTTTCTATATATATAATAAGTTCCAAGTCTATTGAATACTTATAAGGTGGTTAAAATATCCCATAAAACCAGCTTACATTTTCACCACAATCCACCGAAGATCATGATGGGAATTGTAATCGTAGGCATGAAGGTGTATTAAAAATGTTGGTTCAATGAACCACCGCCAAAGAGGCTTGTAATACCACGCAGGCTTCGATATAATAAAAAAGCTTTTTGTATTCCACATACTTTAAGCATAACAGCGATTGTACAATCATATTTATCATTGATGATAGGGTATATTTTATTGTAGTAGCAATGGAAGCTTATTAATCGTTACACTTTTTAAGTGGTTATAAATTCCTCATATAAGTTCCGACGAAGAGCACGTGCCTTCGCGTACTTGAAAGCGATCTAAATGAAGCGGCTAAGTTTTTCCTAAAGCACGAGTTAATTATTTGGCATTTGTGCCATTCAGACAATCCGATAATTTAAAAGTATGAGAAAACAGTGAACTTCTCCAAAGAAAATTTTGCGTTAATATTATTTTCCCGATCCACAAAGATTTGTGCTTAATTTGGTACGAAACTATGGAATACTTCGTCAGAGCTTTACTCTGTATCGTTACGAAATGAAGACTCGTGATTATAGTGAAGGGCCGATTTAATTAAGATTTCGGAAATTTCGAAATAACGGGGCTTACCTGCTTCCTGTAGATGGTTTTCCTCCATAACCGCTGCTACCGCTTGAGTGGCTGCCCGAATGCGTCGATTTCGAACTGTGACTTGAGAAAAATAATGTTTATTAAAATTAAGTATCGAAATTATTATATTTCTACTAATATCAAATTCAAATGGGGCAGAGTTTGTACATAAGAGATATTATTGATAAAATTATTGGGACTATTTAGTCTGACCTAAAACATTGATATACAGATTTATTTTGTTTTTGTTATGGCATTAGACAAGAAAGACTGAACAGATTTTAATGGGGTTTTGGTAGTTTGAAAATTTGTAGTCCAACTTCAAATCTAAACCATGTTGTGATGTATGTCAATGAAAGGAGGCAGTTATGTTTTGACTGGTTATAAAAATAAATTTACCCACCATACATATTCCTAAACTGAAGTATACTACAAACGTTTCATCTAATTCTCTTTAGTGGAACAGTATATTATTGAACTTATTCTGTAGTGCACGCAGACAATGTCGTGTGCAAAATTTAGTATGTGTACAAATATTTATATTTGACATGGAAACGATGTCTCTAACTAATTAAAAACAAAGTCGGTGGTGTATGATTCGTTTAGTATTTCTAAACAACTGGATTGATGTATTTTAGAGAACTTCTCAAGAAACGTATTTGCACGTAATCGCATTACCTTTAGTCGATGTAATTAATAAACTTAAATATAAACGTGCAAGAAAAATGACTCGAAGGAGTTTCTTGACGATTCTTCTGTGTTTCCGATCAACCGGTGGTAAATAAACTCCATTTTAATTAACAATGAAAGTGTATAGTCTATTTTGAATAAATTATTTCCTTTAATCGCGCTATGAAAATGAAAAAAATCACAAATTTGGAGTGTCTGTCTCTCTTCTCTCTATGTGCATTTCTCCCTCTACCTCTCTTCGTATGTGTGTGTGGCTGTGCGTGTTGTGACAGCGCTAGGTCTGTGCGAGCGTACGTGGACGTGTGTGGTTGTGGTGTGCGCGCGACTGTGTGTTTGCGTGTACGCGCGTGTGTGTGTTAGTGTGTGCGCGTATAAATTTCAAAGAACAAAACTTGTTTTCATTAAATATAACGTCCATCGTCACAAATTACATCCGAATCCATTGATTTTATCGAAAGATATTCTTAACGACAAACTGGAAAAAAAATTCAATATAGCTTTTAAATTCTTATTGGACTGATGATTCCTTTTCAAGGACTTTAGACAATTGAGTGATGTCAAATTTCCAAACTTAAAAACTGCGTTGAATGTCACAAATCAAAATCTAATAAGGCATTCGATAGAACTGTTAAAGTAAAGATAAAAACTATTGCGTTTCATTTAAATAAATCTAAATATTTTAACTGGAAGAACTGAAAACTTATTTAAATTGTATCGATGAGTACAGAGAGTTTGAAAAAATTGATCTTTTGAGCTTAAACTCAATTTACTCCTAGGGATATTTTTGAAAACTTTGAAATCGAAAGTAGCAAAAAGTTTTAGGAATAGCCTAAAAGGTCATTCGTTTTCCGAATTTCGAACTTGAAAAGCTTAAAAATGAGTCTACAAGCCAAGACGCCCGGTAAGATTAACCATTTTATAGATAAATATTCTTCTTAGCATGATTCGATGTAGTTCTCTCATACTGCTAAACGATTTAACAAACAAAATTATAGTTACAAGTTAATGCTATCAATCGGTACTTTGATACAGAAAGAGTATTACCTCCTTCGGGATTGACTGTTACTGCAGCTATTGGAATAAGCGGAATCCGATATCTTGGCGTTGTTCTCAGAGTCGTCAAGGTTCTCCATCTTCGGGCGGTGTGGGCTGAAACAAGAAACTGTTCTTACAAAAAACCAAGTTGCACGCGTTCGTATTTAAGTTAAGAGAAAAATTGGCTCATGTTATAAAGCCAGCTATTTACAATCGATTCGAAGGACTCTGAAGTGAAATTTCCTTAGGCACGTTAGTGATTTCGTGCTATGACGTCAAAGTGAGGCGCTCGAGTGCCACAGCCAGGTGACACGGCCGGGTCCGCTCGGCTCGGCCCAGCGGGCGCACGTGTTTCACGTGTTCAAACAGCTGATCGCAACTATTTTAGATACGCGCAGTTATTATTCATTGCAAAAATAAAATATGCATGTAAAAATACATGCAATAAATAGAATATAGTGGCGAAACTGTCGATTATATAAATTGGTTTCTAATAGTTAAATGAACACGATGCATCACAAATCAACGGTAAATTGATAATCAAAATTTGACTAAGCATTACTGCAATTTCTAATCCAACGAGTTTTTATTAAAATTGATCCCAATGCCTATAACTCATTTCGTTGTAGCAGACAACGGATTTGCTTTTGGATAGTGGCATTAATTCATCTCAAATAGAGAATAACGACAAAATTTTAATTTCTTCTGCCCACATGGAAAAATAATAAAGTTTTGTGCATGTGACACAGGTTGTGTACGAGAGATCATCGCGATCAAAGTAATAAACAAATATTGTTCAGGATTAGTAATTAAATTGTGTTCTCATTTTGATATTTATTTTTAATAATAGTCGGTCATAAAAAAAATCTTCTAACTATGAATTAATAATGCAATAATTTGCTTTCTTTTTTATTTTCTTTTAACCCTAAACTATATTCCTGCATATTTTGCCAAAGAAGATTCACTTCACGTCGTCTGTCCCACACACACTGTTTTTTTAAAGTATTTTTAAAGGAAGTAGTGGCATGTGGGTTACTAGGTTGATATTTTACTATCATGTACTAGCTACTAGTACATGATAGTAAAATACGAAAACATGTTAATATAATTCTTAAATTACTATAAGTTATTTAAATTAAACATTGGAGAGGGAATATAAATATAATTATATTTTAAGTCTAGTGATTTTCTAATAAATTGTTTATATACATGTAGAACGTATTTATATTTAAGTTTAATTAGTAATAAGACAACAATAGAATAAAGACAACAAAACTTGTTGAATGATCAAATCATTTGTGACGTACGAAGCCGTCGAATATTTTTGGAAAAAACTTTAAAAAGACTAAGAAATCTGATACAATTATCTACAATAAAAATATGATGTCTTAAATATAAAAATATGATGTTTTGCAATATTGGCTTTCAATGTAAGGACGAATTGCATTTATCTAGTGATAGGATTAAATACTTTGCAACCTAATAGATGAAAAAAACAGCTCTTTTCTCCAAAAAACTGGTTCCCGCAAAACGCATCAAAATCTGTGGATTTATTCAAGAGATATCGCTGAAATTCGATAATAATTTTTTAGGAGCCAATTTCAATTTGCTATCCGGATGAACGATCATCTGAATGGCAAAGTGAAATTAGCTACTAAAAGCTCGAGGTGCTCAATAGATCGCGACAGTAATTCAAACCGGATCATCGCCTCCTACTTTATAAGGCACAGATACGGCCTTATTTAGCGTACTGATGTCACTTCTGGGCTGGGACATCCCAATATGAACTTTTGCCTCTAGACCGCATTCAAAGTAGAGCATCTTAAATTGACGACAATCCTGTAGCATCCGATCAACTCGACCCGCTGGCCTTGCGAAGAGATGTAGCATCTCTATGTATGTTCTATCGTGTATACTATGGGGAGTGTCCTGAAGAGCTTTTGAATCTCTTTCCTGCCGCTGTTTTCCGACATCGTTCCGCTCGACGACAATATCATCATCACCATCTTGCGTTTTATTACCGTACGTTTCATTCGTTGTTTTTTGCCACGTACGGAAGGGCTCTGGAATGATTTACCATCAGCCGTACTACCAATAAATTTTGATAAGGGGTTCTTGACGAAAACAGCGTGTTATTACTTAAAAGGCTGGCAAGGCACATTTGACTCCTCTAGGGTTGCGGACGTCCATGGATGGCGGTGGTCATCTTCGTTCCGATGGTCCGCATACGCGTTCGACCTTAATAAATCCTATTAAAAAATCACGTAGTTAGTTATACATTGTTGTATGTCCAGAAATACCAATCGATAGGTCTACTGGTATTTGTAGTTCCGGCCGAATATCACGTGAGCAGCCACTGTGTTTATGCTTTAATTTACTGCTATTTTATTCTAAGTAAGATCACGAGCATCTACTGATTCTAGTCTTTCTGGTGGCTGTCAACCATTTATCTCGAGAAATTAGTATTCAAAGTTTGGTTAAGCAGCTCTTGGATTGTAGACGATATGCCGACGTCCTTGTCTTACGAGAATGAATCCAAAAATTTTTTTGGAAAAACTTCTTGCCTTGGTAGACATGAATTTTCAAGGGGATCTCAAATCAGCATAACATCTCGTCGATGAGCTTATTCGACACCGTTGCTACCACTTGATTTGGTATAACAAATATTTCCTGACATTTCGTGACCATTATATTTGTTCTCGTTATCGATTTCCGAAAATAGCCCAGCGAGGGCTTGCAGAGATTCAGACAGGGTATGCAAAGCTAAAAACACAATTCAAAAATCTATATGTATTAAAAAACCAAAAAGTGGTTTTTTAATTTATATAATTAAAAGTTCATAATCATACCGGAAAGTTATTTCATACCGGAAATAACTTTCCGGTATGAAAATGGAAAAATTTTCGTAAAATTGGAAAGGTAATGTTTTCACCCAGATTTTCGAAAATCCAGGTTTCCCCAGATCATGACGTTTTAAGATCCTAGGAATTTATCGACGTTTTGTGTGTGGCTTTTGTGTGTGAAGTGGTGAGTGTGAGTGTGTGTGTGTGTGTGTGTGTTTGTGCGTGCGGTGTATAAGGTGCGCATGCGCGTTTATGTGTCATGGTGTATGTTTTGGCTGGTCTAGGGAGTGGATGTGTTTATGTAAACCTCTCATAATTTTTGAATGGGCTAACCGATAAAACATAGTTAGCGACATTTAAAAGAGGTCCACTTAGACTTCCTAAAAAATTAAACCAATTTTGTCCGGTAGATTTTGACGAATCTAGAAAATTATAAAAAAGTGAAAAAACTATGTTTTTCTACAGAATTTCAGATTTTCAATTTCTTCAAAGTTTCGTACGTGCAAAACTGCTGTAAATCGTATATCGATTGGTTATTACGTTCAAAAGCTATAATAAATCAATTTTTTTTTATAATAATGTACACTCACGCCTATTTCTCAGAGAAGTAGGCAGACATTATACATTTGCATATGGTTACGATCTTTGCATACCTCTCTTGCCTCACTGATATTCATCAATATTTTCATGCAAGCTCGTCGGTTTCGGGTACTAAAAACTTGGCCCCATTTTTATCTTGTGAAATAACTACTACGTTTTTTGTTGAAATCGAAAACGTGTAAAAGTTATATTTGCAAGTTCGAGGAGCTCAAGTACAAAAACCCATTTTCGAACTTAAATCGTATTAACTTTATATAAGCAGACTTTATATAAGCGTCTTTTTCCCTCAACTGTATTCAAAGAACTGAATCGAGAGGAAAAAGTCAGTCGAAGAAATGGAAAAATCAGAATATTATTTATATGTACACTTCGCTTGTACCGTACAAGCGAAGAATTGTACAGCTCGCCCTAAACCCCGCGGTCACGTTTCATGCCTTGTGCTACCGATTTCATTCATGTACATCACGAGCCACGTTCGCATTGAATTGTAATTTGGATGGTTTTATATCATTTATTGATCTAATCGTTTTTAAATAAAAAATGCAGTTTATTAAAATAGGCTGAGCAAATGAAATGCCCACTTGAATTCTGGATGTTCATTTTATTATCCCATTAAAAATTATTGGAATTTTATTAATTATTGAAGTTAAAGGAATAATAATTATAGGAATTGAATTAAGTATAGGAATTAATTACAATAACAAAATTTAATACCAGGGAGCTATGCAGCGTCTAGGGCATCAAAAATATAAAACAAGAAGTCTATATACTAAACATGACGTGACTTATACTAAAAGTTTGCGAAATGAATAAAATAAAAGTATGTGAACAGTCTAAATACCATTTATTCTTTCTCAATATATTTTCCATGAGCGACAACACATTTCATTTGATTTCTCCGTTAAAAACTTGTTTTTCGTACACTTCAATAACCTCTTTATAAAAATTCTTCACCAAGTGATGAATTCTTAATTCTTTAAAAAGAAGTGTCATAAGGTTGAGGCTGTGTAGGAAATAGCTTATGAGTACTACGTTTACATTACATTACCACATTTTAGAACATTTGCTTGTCTGTCTTGTGATCGAATAACACGAAGCGATAATTAGGTTTATTTCTACGGCGTACTTCAATAACTTCCGGCAATAAGTCAATCGTCTACCAATAAACACCACGTCACAATTATCTAGAGTATTCTAGAGCAACAATGGCCATGCGCATCATTTTTATAAAAAAAGGATGGTCATTAGCGTCGAGGCATTTTTCTCGCACACAGTTTTGAGCGACTCATTTGGATAAACCCAAATGTTAGATTGTTGTTTTGATTTGAGGCCTTAACTATAAATCCATATTTTATCAGCTGCCAATATAGTCCGTACCGAATAACGTCATTTGTTGAACCTGGTGAGCATGGCATTGCATCAAATGACGTTGTTCGTTTTGAACTTCTGTAAAATTGATTAGGAACAATGCTGAAAATAGTAAGTTTTTAGCTTTGTATACTCTGTCTGAATCTTTGTGCGCGCCCCTGGCTGTGGACAGTGTATTATGCTATAATCTACAAAAACAAAACAATGGTACAATACGATGATTGTATTTAATGCGTGTTAGTTACTGACAGTAACTTTGAGTCAGAATCGTATAATATTCTTAAAATAAAAAAATAAAGGTATAGAAATTCTAGTTTTCAATCTTTGCATTTCTCCTAAACTCGATTTGTCATGAAGATTATTAAATAGCTCTCTTTGACTGAGTTTACAAATATAAAGACCCTGCAAGCTTTTTACGCGACTTAAGGCCATGTAAGCTTGGCTTTTTGCATAAGCACTTTTGGCCAAATAAACAACTTTTCTACAGTAGTTATTTGCAACTTAGGGATCGTAGTGTGTTTACTAGCAATGTATAAAGTTTAAAAGCAGGAAATAAAATTAAAACTATTGATTTTAAAAAACCGCTGACACGTAAAAAATCTCTAAAAATTAAAAAACAATATAGGTTAGGCCTTTAAGTTTACTATAAAATTAAAATATTACCTACTACTTGTATTAAGCTTAAAGTATCTAGTAGCCCAAAGCACCTAATATATATATATAAATATTTCTTTTTACAGGTTCAGTTTACAACAGGGTTTATTTTTTAATTTTTTATGCAATGCAATTACCCAAAATCTTTATTTTACAAACTTAGAGTGTTGGACCTAAAGTCATCCACGCTAGCCCAATGGGAGTTGGAAGTTGTCAAATATCGTCGTCATCAATGCGATGACAACAACCAAAAGTGATGGCGTAACGTGCGATGTGAGTTATGGAGCGTTTAGTGTAACTTGAATAAAAGTAAGTTTAGTGTAACATTACTTAAAAATACATTGGTCAATTCGCCTGCGGTTAAGATCGAGTCACCGTACCTCCTAGTTCCAAAGTACCAAACTTAACTTCTGAGCTACCAGCGCTCCTGGTTACTAATGCATCTGCTTAAACCATTTTCAAAGACCAAAAAAATGCCCTTACAATATTAAGGGCAGTGTTCATTTTTGGGCTTTATCACTTATCTCCTTATACGATATTCAACGTCAAATTTGAATTATTCAATAATAATTAACAACTTCAGCTGAAGATTATAGAGCAAGTGTCTAAAAGCCGAAAAGGGCTATGAAAAATAATACTTTAAAGATCATTCATTCGGATATCTAATAAAATTCATTCCGATCGGCGACCAGTCTTCAAAATAACCCCGAATTTATGAAAATGTAAGGAATTTAGGGTTCCTCTAATCTTATGCCTTCTAATCAAACTGGGAAAATTCGTTTATGTGGAATAAATAAGTACGGTAAAAGATGATATTGGATGGAAAATTCGGTTTTCTATACATAAAGATGATTTGAATTATGTAGTGAAATGTTATTCAGATTAAAAGGACCAAGAGGGCATGAACCATTGTTGATAAGTTGCTTATCAACTAGTTTGCGCGCAATTAGTCGTTGTATTGACGCAGATAGAGGGACGAAAGCAAACGTAACTACGTTAATAGCTTTGTCAGTTTATTAAAATCGCTTATGAAATTTATATGAAAAATGCACTCTTGTCGAACTAACGGTAGTTTTACTACTGACTAGAGAGGAATCGGATTTCAAATGAAAATGAAAAAAACTCTAAAACACAAAAACAGAAATTACACGAGCGAAGAAATAATCAAAAATCTACATTGGTAATATAGTATATAGAGCTAATGATTTTAAATTCGCCGTGCGATAGTAATGTACAAAACACATTTTCAAATAACTGTATATGCATTATTTTTTACCCTGTTTAACCTAGTATCTATATATTAAATTTTAATTAATTGACATTCAATATCTTGACATTCTTGAATTATACTGTACTATGCCTTGACTATATTAATAACCATAAGTAACGCTAAGAGTCGACACGCAATACGCAGGTATTGGCTTAACAAAAAATGTAACTGAGCATCTGCAATGCAACAAGTACCGATATAGTATATAAAATAACAAATCAAACGACTATTCATTAAAACAGTTTTTAATAAATTGTTTACGTAATGCCAAACACAGTCAATAGCAAAATGATTCTGTAAGGGTTTTATTTTAGTATCGGACAGTTTAATACACACACATTATATATTTCATAATATAAGAATATTATATATATGCAATTATATTACGATTTCGTTATTTATGAGACAATCGCGTCTCTACTCTTTACATACTAGATGATAAAAAGATCGCATACCTACATAGTACTAAGTATTTATTATAATTAGTGCTTGCTGAAAATACTGCTTGACACTATACTATTAAAATTATTTATTTATTTAGAAAATATGAAAATTGCACAAAAAATATATCAATTTAACTAATATGATAAGAGATATTGTTACTAATCCATGATTTATATTTTATAACTAATGAAATTCTTAATTAGGCGCGAGTGTGTTTATATCTGTCCTAGAGTAATAGCAGACTATTTTTTCTTAGAAAAACATTATTGCCCCATAAAACGATTTGACCCAATCCAAAAAGAAACACATTTCCAATTCATGTCATTTTATCTATTCATATCAATCTATTACGAATCATAAGGTAATAAAATCTGAGCCGGAACTGCGGCAGAATCTTAGTCTTAGGTCGGCTTTCTTCAATACCCAAAACGCTAGCGTCGCGTACTACGTTCACAAGTTTGACAATTAAAAGAACAAAATAAGTCCCCAAAGAAATTTTCGAGAATAGTACTTGGATAAACAAGTTTACCTCCTGAATTCCTGACCCCCAACCCCGTCCACCTCCGACGGTGATACTGTATTTAAATATTAGACATTTTTTTTGGATGGAAATATCCTAGAGTAATAAATCTTGTTTGTTTTAGTTTGATTTTAGATTTCAGAGCCAAAATAGCAAAAACGGAGCCCTTATAGTTTCCGTCATGTCCATCCGTCCGTCATGTCATAGGTATTTTATTCAACACTACAATACGTATATTAATGACGTTTATAGTGTAGGTGTCTTCTATAAGTCACTATTTAGTTTGATAGTTAAATAACAATTTCTGTGGAGGGCACTCCACATACGTAACAGAAGCAGAAAAAATTTTTTCAGCAAACATCAACTTGTGGTACATATTTCGACAGTTCTTTTAAAACATTTTAAGGTTTCTGAAGCAATTTTCTGATAACGTGAATAATTTTGTATATAATCGCTCCGAATGTTGCAGAAAAATGTGTCCCCTTTGTTTTCTACACCGTATGTCCAAAAATATGAAAAAATAATGGAGGTAACACTTAATACTTTTCAACAAAATTATTTTGAATATGATCAGATATACTATTTTTGAGTTATTGTCGAAAACTACGCTTCTCAACAAAAAGATGTAAGTGCAATGAAGATACACTCTATGCTGATGCACTTTATACTGGTTTAATAGAAATAGTCAAATACCTACTTTGTTTTAGTTATAGGCGACTAAATACTAATAACAAATCTGTATGGGAAACATGGAAAAAGTATTACAACGTACTTCCTTCACCTGTAGAGCATTTCTTTGTAATAATCCCTTCGGAACCCTATAATGAGCATGGTCTAATATGCTCTTAGCCAGTTTTTTTTTTGTAGGATTTATAAGGGACAAACAAACATATGGTCCATCGCAAATTAGATGCTCACCGACACCCATGGGCACCCGCAACTCCAAAAAATTCACTTGTGTGTTGCCCATTTAACAAATAGGAATACGCTCTTGAAGAACGACTACTTAAAAAATTGGTTGCCTGTAAAGTCGGTATATGGGCGAAAGTTTTACGTGACAACGACTTTGAGTGGTAAAATCATTTTAATGTGAATATTCATTCGTATAGTAGGAAGAAGGATGAAATAATAGTAACAATTTAAAACATTTATTTATACAAAGAATTATATTTAAAACATTAATTTATACAAAGAATCTCGCACTGAATTTCATATTAACAAAATTTTATTTTTACCTTTACACATACATACGTATTTATATACAAATATACATACAATAACTTGCAATACATTTCGCTCTTAGGCGGGCTAACTGTGCTCGAGTGGAAGGGACGCGTGCCTTTCACTGTCTGTCTCTCTCGCTCTTAGGCGGGCTAACCATGCCCGAGTGGAGGACGCGCCTCACTCTGCTCTCATTGTGAGCGCATAACGTGAGCGGAGCGTAACGCAGTTTCTTGAAGTGTCACCCGGCAAACCAATTTATAAGACGTTGTCACGTCAAAATTCGTTCGTAATACCGCTGATGATAAATAATTCCACAGCTCCACCTTATGTAGCGAAATAATTATCACACAGTATAGTCATAATCAGCTATCGAGATGGTACTGATGGGATTTCCGGTGAGCGGAACGATGACGAAAATCAGGGGTAGGGATGAGATTGAATGGCTCTTCAGAGGACTCCCAATAGTATACGAGATATAGGCATGAATATTTGACATATTTACATGTTTCTTTTTATAAATAATTATGAGCTGTTGCCATTTGAAGAACATTAGAGACCACCCGTGAATGGATATATGTATCGGATTTCAATTGTTGTCGAGTTAGTTGTATTTCTGCGATCGTTTACAACTCATGTGTGACTAATTAGTGAATTATTGGCCTCAGTGTTGCTGTATATATACCTCATTTCAGTTTTTTCCGTGTTTTCTTTTCATTTATCCTCGAACTCCGATAGGGTCATTTGGGAAATTTTAGTGACTTAAGTGGAAATTAGATGCTGAAAGGTGAAAAGAAGGAAAAGTAACACGAAGTTAAATTGTGGCTCAGCATCTGACGATGGATACGTGGTGGGAACCATTGTTCCTCCGACGGTTTTTGGCAACTCTGGCTTTTGATTTGATCATACTGTTCATGAAAAACAGAGAGCAAGCTAACTGACAGAAGGAACAGGTTCTGGGATAAGCCTGCTGATTGGAAGAGCAGGCTCAAGAACAGGCCCGCCGTAACGATGAAACAGGTTCGACTCCAAGAAGAGGTGAATATGGCCCTCAAGAAAATAAAGGCCGAGTGGAAGCAAGAAACTAACGATTTGCATGATCGCTTTGACAATCATAACATGAAGATCGAATGCCATGACAAATATCTTGTACAAGTTTTAGAAAGGGTACACATGCATGACTCATAGAGAATTCCATAAATACTATTGCTAACCAAGATCCTACGGCTGGAAAAATTAAGATACCTCCATTTGATGGAACCTCGAAATAGTCGGCATACAAATTGCAATTTGAAGCCGTGATGAAGGTAAATAACTAGAACTAAGAACAAGCTTAGAATGCATTGAATTCGGGGTTTTGTGATGGAGTGCTTATGTCTGGAGGCACTGGAGACCAACAGTCGTAAATAGCGACTAATAGAAGCATTAGAAGCTCGTAGTCATTTGGAACATGAGTACCGAGTTCAGCTTAAAAATAGAGGCCAACGTTACAACAAACTTTGCAACAGTAAATATCGACTACGAAATGTTGATACGCAATCCTTACTAATCAATAATATCGAAAACTGAGAACAACATGCTTATATTTCCGTTGTTGAAATTCAGAATATGGATGTTCGTGCTGCTGTTCGTGTGCAGCATCCTACAACTCTGAACGATTCAGTAGTCTAAACAGTTTGGAACCAGCACTTAAAGTCAGGTTGACAGTAGCACCAATAACAAATAAACCAATAAGTTTGAAATAAACATCATCCCTCAGAATTCGGAAGAGACGACAGCTCAAAAGGAGAGCAGTAAGGTCTTTTGCCTGTGGTGCTATCAATGCGAGGAACTTAGTTTCGAGCTGACTGTCGAAAACGCGAGAAAAAGCTAAATAACGATTTGTATAGGCTGCATGGAATGCTTTTTCTTCCGGAGCGACATTGAAACAAATATATAATAGAGGCTTATTGTGGGACAAGTCCTGGAAGACCGTAAAATCCCAATTATAATTCCAAAACGGAATTTGATAATCAATGGAAAAGTTAATAGAATATTGAAGCTCGTAATCGAACGGAAATGGAATGGAATGGAATGGGGGCTAGCGGCCAACACATTTTTGTTCGAGATGAGCAGGTTGCTATACATTTAGGAGACAGAATACCAGCATGTTAAACCTTCACAGATATATTAGATAACCATTTGCAATTTATGAAAAGCACAACAGTAGAGTCGATATGTGTGATATAATTAATGAGGTCTCTGTAATATGACGGTATGGAGATTCCTGAAGAACGAAATTTCAGGAAAGGTGTTGTGAAAAGATGAGATTTTATCAGCTAGCCAGAAACTTCGGCACTAGTTAAATTATTAACAATCGTAGAGGATCAGGTGTCTGTGTCTACCATGGATTGTTAACCCAAGTGATGAGTGAGTGCGTAGGGAAAGAAGCGATAATTTACACCTAGGAAAACAATACGCGGTTGTGTATGTGCCAGACATCATCGACGGATCACGTCTAAGAAGTGAAGAAAGTTTGGTAAAGATAATACCACACAGTGCCCAAAACTGTTTAACCGAAACGGAATTAGCAAAGGCGCGGTTCTTGTTATGTAAATGTATAAACACATTTTGAATATGATCGGAACCCAGGAAAACTGCTTTTAATACAACACAAAATAATACTGATTCGACAACGATTTTGGCAGGTTCCGCTGGCTCGTGCAAAAGTACAAAACCCCTAAGCGTAATGAAAGCTAGTAATGTGATTGAGCTCGTCGCCCGTGGTGTTCACCGGTAGTTTGATAAAGTAGAAGGATGGAACAGCAAGGTTCTGTGTTGACTATTGTCAGCGATTCAATCGGTGGAAAGTGGTTATGGGCAGATTGAGATCATAAATACCATAAAATAAGTATGCCTAAAAAGTTCGCTGCTGCAAGTAATCAATTTTAACTATTGTACCTACTCTCGGCTGTGAGCTTCGCGCTGGAGGTACAGACTTTTATAGAATTATATTTCCAAATGTGTTGTTGAAGTTATACTTCTTTTGGCGCGTTAAGAAAAAATAATGAGAATGAATTTTTATTGGAGAGAAGTGAAAACTACAGTATGAAGTTGCACGGAAGCGGTTTAGCGAAAAACCTCAGAGCATTAATAACTGATGTCTCAAATGTTCGAGCTGGAACAGTTGCCATTTATTAAAATATGAACAATACTATCAATAACAATATTATTGCTCCGAAAATTGATAGGAGTGTAAAATAGGCGAAATTACGAAGTTAAACAGTGATATCAGTCAGTGAAATTAGAATAGCTGAATGCAAAATGAAAGATGGCAACAAAATGACATATTACGATTTTCCACTAAATAATTGTGATAATTTCAAATAAAAAGATACATTTGATACTACACTTTATATAAGAAAATAAATATTAATGTATTTAATCTTTTAAATTTAAATTAAACTTTTTCAACTGCATTGACTATCCCACTTCAATTCTCTTATTATTTTATTACAATAAATCAGTTGAATGCAATTAAAACAATTTTTAATTATGCCAAATATAACTCTCATGCACGTATATAAATATGCATCGTTTTTTTTTTTTTCTAAAAAGAACATTATTATAAGATAATACGTAATTATTTTACAGTAAAATAATTAAAAAATAAGTAGAGTTCAACAATTTCTGAATGTTAAAAGTTTCGGCAGAAAAAAATCAATGAAAACGAAGTAGGCATATTAATTTATTATTAATATCTTGACTGTTTCGTCTGTTACTTGAATTTTTTGCTTCCATGAAGTAATTTATCTAGTAGACGTTTTGGAATACTTTTTTATTGTTTTCAATTCTGACAATGTAAAATAGGGTTAGTATCAAAATAGCATTTACATACAAAATGGAACGAGGGTTTACATTTAAATCTTCTCGTTGAGTATATTTCAGACAAATGTTTGAAAAATCAAAATACCAATATGTATTTTTATTCCTTATTAACACGCGGGCGAAGTAGAAGGCAAAATTAAAACAATACATAGCACATAGCGCTTTTAGAGTAGGGAAAATATTTCATAGAAAATTTCGTTTATCTGGTGGGACGCCTTCATTCTTTTACGTCCCCGGCAAGGCTTATGGGTATCCCTGGAGTGTTCTTGGGAAGCTCTTTCCAACCGTGTACGATCTTTATATTTTGATTTGGCTTTTTAATAACTATAGGCTGATATTGAATTATTAATTCCAATTTTTTACTTTAACTTTATATATTTTACTATATTTTTTTCTTTTTTTCTTTCCATCGCAATCGATAGATTTTAAATAAGAACTGACGATTGAAAGTCAAACAGAAATCGTAGTTTTCGAGTCAAAATTTATACTAAAATAAATTTCGTGACGCAGCAAACGGTCTCAAAACATCGGCTCTTTCTCTTCCACTGCGAACGATGCTTCACAGACCTCACTAAACATACCAAATTCTTTGAGCATCTGAGTGGTGCAATTAAATTTTGAATGTAATTAATATATATGTAGCCGCAGCATTAAACTGTATCCCCGATTTTGTTACTATCATTTTTCAGTGTTGCTTCCCACTATGTAGGCAAACTTAAAGAGGTATTGACGTCAGAAAGGATCATCCTTACTATATCTGGCGCGCGTCAGTCGCAGATATCTTTGAAACGGTTCGGGGTGCTTTGGTCGGCCGGAGGCGCACGTGCGTCATTGATTGGCGTGCTTTGTATGGAGCGGATTTTTTGTACCTACTTATTTTGTGTAAATACCTGATGTAGGCTTAAAACAACCGCTTGAATTTGTAATTTTTCCTTTATTCGGCTTTAAATAAACGTACTTGATTCAATTATTGTTGTGACTCTCATAACATCAATATTTATGTGACTCGTTATCAGCTTAGATATCATTAATTGATTGTTGTTTATGACATTTGCAACCAATAGCGCATTGAAGTGCGCGTACAAAGTAAATATATCGATTTTCCATCGACGCCAGATAATAGAGTGAAGTTTGTAACAACTCACGCGTCGTCCGTGATAAATATTCCAGTTTCTAAACCCGATCAGTACAGTCATTAAATTAACAAGTAAAACAACATTCTGCACCATCTATGCAAGTACTCACGTGCATGTTTATTGACACGATACAAAGTAAAGGTTTAAGAATTTATTCTGAGTTTAAGATAAGTGAAGTCTAGGATATAAACTAATTGTAGAATGAAATCCTAATTGGCTAATTAAAAATAAGCGTGTCATGCATCATAAAAAATATAAATTAAAGAAATGTAGAATTTTAGATATTATTATTATAAATTGAAATCAGCCGCGGCGTCTACCCGCTTATGAAAACAAGTTTTAGAAACAAATACAAGGATTTTTTTATATTTGCTACTACATATATTTAATATACTAACAGCTAGATGGATTCACGAGGAAATTTTATGTGTATTAATTGTTAGGTCAAATTATGTCAAAATGTTTCGAGTTCTGTTTTTACATATTATATTACTATGATGATAATCTATAATTTACAATCAATCAGTTATAAAATAAATTATAAAGATTACGAAGGTTTGCTCGCACAATGTAAGAATAAAATTTTTTTTCAAATAAAATTAAATTTATACTGCAAATTATTTAAATGAAAGCACCATAAATTTTCGCAATGCAATTGAATAGTACCAAATTATTATGTATATATAGATATTACGCTTGATATAAATATCATTAAACTGGATTGTGTGGTAGTTACTTACCTTATTAACTCCTAACCTTGATCTGAATAATTTAATAGTAGTAATAGCTACAGAATTGTCAATGTCTTGTAACAAAGTCATTACAACAACATACAGATATTTATTTGTACGTAATTTAAGTACATACAAATTGAAAACCTTTAGTGTAGAAACATATATAAGTACACCTTAGTTTTGAGGACAGGATTTATGTTATTATTATTAATTTTATAATAATACTAGCTTCCGCCTGCGTAGAGAGAATTAATTCCTTCACCTTATATATCGATCAATTACAATAATTAATCATAATCCTGATCACTATCCCGTTTTCGATTCGATCACTCCCTAAAACGGTTTCGATTTAAGTGGGTTTCAAATCTGATCCTGTTTTCAATCCTGGTTCTGCTCTGAGTTCTGACCTCTTCTTATTCAGATTCCAGTCACGATCTTGATGCTGACCTTGGTCCCGTTGCCGATTTAGAATCCTCTCGGTCTCGGCTTTCAATTCTACTCATCCCGTTTAGAATTTCGATTCCGTTTCCGGTCATAATTTCAATTTGGACGAAGTCTAATTTCAAAATAAAATTGACGCTATATTACTTCAGAATAGAATTGCTTTCTATGAGTGAAATTTTAAAATCTTTAATAACACAAATATGTAGATTAAGCCAAACCGAAATGTTAATAGTCTATTTAACTCAAGGAGTTTCTCATTAATATAGCGATTCTTAGGATCGATTTAGTAATTTGTTCAATAGTAAAATACGCGGACAACCTCAGATGCACGTGCTGGCCTTTTCAGAAATCTTCCCATTTGCGAGTACAACACATCGCCAGTTTAATAGTAAATGTTAGAATGGTTTAAACACGCAAAAATTGTGCGTGGAATCCTCCGCGCGGAAGAAGTGAACCTTCGTAATGTGGAAATAAAAACAGGAAGGGGTAGAAATTGCGTTTTCGTCGCACGTTATAATTGCGAAAAACAATTGCGAGACGAAATCTACCGACTCACTCTCTTTCCCTTTCTTACTTTCTACCTTTGTGTATCTTTCTTTCTCTCTCCCTGTTGCGTTGGAATATAGGACGCTACTCGTTGCTAACGCTCGCGCTGACCTGTAACAAGTATAATACGCGCATGCGTTCGAGTGCCACGCATTCACTTTCGCTCTGTTTCTTTTTTTTCTCTCTCCCCAGGAGCGTTGAACATTTAACGCAATAGTGCTTTCATACCTCCTCCATGGTAGCGTTAAACGTTTAACGCAAACTTGTTGGAAGTCGCATTAGAAGTTTCACTTCAAAAAGACAAAAACCCATTCATTTTTACAAATTACACTACCCCATTCCCTGCCTCTAATTATGAAATACGCATCTCACCACTTTTCAAAGTCGTACCTCGCTCCATAAAAAGTTTCATACAAAGTTCAACCTCCCGTAACTCCAATAAAAAGCGATTTACGCACATATACACACATTCAACTACATAAAAAAATTAATATGGCCACTAAATAAATAAAATAATAATTATTGACTTTTTATGGTTATGATATGGTGCATGGAAATAACATAAAACCCAACATTTTTGCAATTACAGATTCTTACTGTACACCAATTTTCATCAAGATCGGTCTAACACTGTTTTTAAATTATAAAAAGACCATACAGATAGACAGGTAATAGCCGATCATTTGTTCTTACTGTGTACCAATATTCATCACGATCCTGATGAAACTGTTTTTATATTATAGAAGAAGATGCAGACAGACAAACAGATTGACAGACAGTAGCCTATCAGTCGTGCAATCACATCTTTCTACTGTATAGCATTTTCATTAAGATCGGTGAAACTGTTTTTAAATTATAAAAGATATGGCAGACAGACAAACAGATTGACAGACAGTAGACAATCAGTTTTGCAATTGCATCTTTTTACTGTATACCAATTTCATTAAAATCAGTGAAACCGTTTTCAAATTATAAAAGGTCATTCGGCAGCTGAAATGGAAGTAGATTTCATTTTATTTTCAATAGGTCTTTTATTAATCAAGGTTATAATCACAATTTAATCAGTTATATTTATTTTTGTAATTATTACAAGGGCAATTTAGGCAGTAGAAATATGTAATTTTGGATTTTCAAAATTTTTAAATGCTGCAATTTCTAAACTAGTTGACCGATTTGGCTCAAATTTAGACTTGACCTTTATAATTTTCCATAAAACATGTATTTTGAGCTTCATTAAAATCTGTAAAGAATTGTAAACGCTATCATGCCTACAATCCCCGCGTTATATCGTATGTATATAAGTATATATATAAACTTTGAATCATATGTATTTTCAAACTCAGCTCATCGAGCTAAGTCGGAAAACAGAAATTTTTTTTCAAAAGTTGTTACATGAGGACAAATACAACAGTTATAATTTTTATGAAATCTACTAAATAGAAGATGCAGACAGACAAACCGACAGACAGATTGACAGTCAGTAGCTTATTAGTTGTGCAATTCACATCTTTTTACTGTATACAAATTTCATTAAGATTGGTGAAACCATTTTGAAGTTATAAAAGAAGATGCAGACAAACAAACAGACAGATTGACAGACAGTAGCCTATCAGTTATGCAATCACATCTTATTACTCTATACTAATTTCATTAACATTGGTGACACCGTCTTGAAGTTATAAAAATAAATCAAACTGACAGTAGCCAATTATGTGTGCAATAACGTGTTCTTACAGTATACCTGTAACCTGATGCAAATTTAAAAAAAATTATGATTGGGATGAGTTAGTCATAAAATGAATGTCTATTAGGACATTTTACAAAAAAAATTAACATAGAAACAGAAGCTACAGATTTATATAGTAGTATAGATGCCAAATTATTATATTTTTATTACCGAATTGTACATTAATAATAAATACTATAAATAAAACCTTATAAACAATCTTCCCTTTGTTATACTTTATTGATTTGGTTTTGAAATTAAATAATTTCAGAATTATTTAATTTCAAAACCAAATCGGCATAAGACCGACTTCATATTCAGTATAGCAGTTTTTTGATATCTAGTTACAAATGTATACCCTTTAGTACAGCATGTCATTAGAAACTATTCATTTTTATAAGATCACTCTATAAAGAAATGATTGCAAATATGCTGTTACATTATTATAATAAAAGTCTTGTTTGCCGATACAATTATAAAATATGTATACTTTCTTAAACAGTTATAGAAATGCATTTAATATGATAATAGTAGGAAGAAAATACTGGTCATGTGTAAATCGAACTCATGTGGAAATGGTTATGTATTTACTATAAACCATTAATTCTTTCTTGATGAAATTAAATGGCATTTTTCATATCCACAAACAATTCACTTTCCTTAGGAGTTTAAGGATGTAGGTTTTCCATTTAGATATTTCTTTAAGCTTTTAAATGAGGCACTATATACCATACACTTTGTTAATTTTGGCTCAGAAACTTGAATACCAAAAGGAGAATACTCCATTTACATATATATATATAATTATATTTAGTATCTTTTAAATATTTAAAAATAATAAAAATATATTTGTACTTTCAGAGACAAACTCATTCATGGGATACACATCACATGACAACATCGACTAAAGATTTTTTAATTATCTCTTTGATGAGCTTTAGACATTTCTAAATCATGCATAACTTTCCTTACTTAGTACATGTAACAATTTGCAATTCTTTTTGTCCAATACATCCAGAAAAATAAGCTGTGATGAGTGGACAGATAACAACTCACAGGTACACGATACTTTAAGAATTCCACTTTATTATTGAGAAACCAAAAAAAAAAAACCAATTTTATACAGTGGTTTTAATGCATATTTAATAGAGAATTTAACCGCTTCTGCTAGAATTTTTAAGTTACACAATTTTTTTAATATCAACAAATTATTTTAATTCCTAACCTACTAGAATCACTACAGTGACATCTACTCGCATTGATATTATGTTTACAATTGAAAGATAGCTGCAAAATTATTTTCAACAATTGTATTCTGATCACTGCTGTCCGTTAGCTAGTTTTAGATAGAAAAATTAGTGTAATCAGATCATAGAATGTAGATCTACATCTTCCATTAAACGATCAAATTACAACATTGAATCCAAAACAACATAAGTATATATATAGTGGTATAAACTGAAACTGGCCAAAATAATTTATAACTTGAATAACTTGAACTGGTATATTGGTATAACTTGAACAAAGAGGTTTGGACTTAGCCCTCACAAGCATCTCTCCATAAGTTGAACTGATTAAATTACTTCCTGTGTATAAGTCAATACTTTATACTAACATTATGCAGTTTATTGTTGTAAAGATAAAACTGTTTGGCTTCTAGGGAGTTCTTCTTAACAGTTTTTCTAAAATGTCAGGAGCTTTTGACAAGTGTAAGCGCCCTTTTATGGGCCTATGTGTCAAATAAAGAATTACATTTAATATCATTTCTTAATGAAATCATACAGGAAATTTTGATTTTGATTCAAATTATATATGAGAAACTATTAAGATATTTTTTTTCAAATTACTTGGCTTATTTGGATATGTTTCATATTAATTATCTACACAGCGTACAAGACTTCGATTTATAGAAAGTAAATATATCATCAAATAAATAATACTTTAATATAAACTCATCAATCATTAATATTAATTATGTATATCACTAACATAATACAATAATACTCAAAAAGTACCTATATAAAATTATATCCATTTTCAACATGATGGATATTTTGAAATATTTCCTACCTGTTAGAACAAGACCAAAAAACTATAGTTGTTAAAAGATGTTTGAAGCTTAGACAATCTAACCCAAGCGACTGCATTAATTTGTAATTTAAATTTGTTCTTACTGATAATTATTGCTTTTAGACACAAGTAACAAATACTTGTATTATCTTGTCAAAAGTTGTAGTTAATGAGTGTTACACAAAAGTTTGAAATTGAGTTTCCACTAAGTAAATATCACTTCAGAATGTAAATATTGCTCAATTAATTTCAAATATATGTTAACCAATTATTAAAGATAGTAGTCAAAAAGCACTAATTATTATTACAATATGAATTCATATATTATACAACTACAACAAGTAAAGTCTGACTTCTGTTATCTGTTCAATAACAATATTATTTTAATGTGTAATTTCTTACCTATTCCAGCCAGCCAGAAAATATTCGCTTGAGATTCAAATTTTAATTATATTTTGCACAGTCCTTACGATAAATTATCGTTTACGTCCTTTAACATTCAGTATGTAACAATTAAACACAGCGCCACTACGTTTCCCGAAAATGCTCAATATATTTCAATTTGTGAAATTTCAGTAAATGACTACAATACGACTATCACACAAGTTAGTTAGAACTGAACTGGCCACTTTTCCAACTTCGCACTGGAAAGTGATAGAGATGTGAAAACTTTTATCGATGTTTGATTCTTTTATCGACCTTGTACATCATTACATATGCAAAGATTAAGTACAAATATTGATTCCACATTTATTATATTAGGTAATTATTGTTTAATATTGTACAATGTGTAAATATTGTAACGGCGCTAATATGTAGACTATTTTCTAGATTTTTCACATTTTGTAAGTTAAATTATTATTATTAACAAATCAAACCCATTTTTGTACAACCCATTCCTAAAAATCAATTAGAGAAGTCAATAATTACATGATGAAAAGTAATTTTACTAAGCGCGGATCAAATTCAGGAAGCTTCGGGTTCGTTATTTATTTAAGTAATAAATTATACGATATTAGGAAAATTGTTATTTTTGTGTAATAATAGTATTAACATGTAATTATGTATTAATACTATTATTATTATAGTATTATATATTTATGAGTATAGTATAATTAGACTATATTCTTAAATCTATTGTAGTATATAGTCATATAGTCAATAGTCAAGTGTATGATGACCTACAAAAAAATAATTAAATTCTTTTAATGTTCATTCCATTTACGGTTAATGACACCAAAAGTACCCATGTTTTCGTGCAACTAACGATTTGGTGTACATTCTTGTTCGTACGTAGATCTTAACATTTGATTGTTATGTCATAAACAGTGTTTCCAACTCTCAAAAATTTATCTCCCTAAACCCTCAATCAAAAACCCCTAAAATCCCCACAATAATTAAGGATTCTCCCTATAAAAAATTTTATTATTTATAAAATAAACAACTCACTACTTTTAAAATGAATAATGGATGAAAAATAGTTAATAAGTAATAAAATATCATTAATTAATAAATTTCAAACAATAAATAAATAATTTCACCTTGACCTTACTTACCATTTTTTTTTAACTTTTAAAATATATGTAAGTATGAATTATACATTTCTGATATTTTGGTGGTGAGTACCCAAATGATTGACATTTCAAAATATGCAAATATGATTTGTGTGCTGTACGTCAAATCACAATAAAAAATATATATTTATAAAACTGTCCTAGGTACGACATCCCCTAATTGTCGTAAACATAAACGCAGCCTTTATTCTGTACTCTCAATAATAAACATCTCTATACTCTGTAGTCTTTATTAAGCAATCATCACACTAGATGTCGGTAATATATAGAACTAAATATGATCTGCTATATATGCTAGAATGGATTACCTCAGGACTTATACTGCTTATTACACCTGTATTTTGCTGAATTTGGAAAAAAAAATATTGAGAGTTATGAAAATCCTTAAAAATACTCCTAAAAATATAACACCCCTTAAAAAACCCCATCCTACTTTTTTTCCCCCTAAATTTGGGGGGAAAACCCCTAAGTTGGGAACCCTGGTCATAAATAGTAACTTATTTTAACCAAAGTGGAGCGTTCATAAGAATTAATGTTCATAGATTACAAAGATAAAAAATATATTGAGCGTACTTAGTGCGCTTTATAAAGCATTTACAACTATCATTTTTTTAAATATTGCACAATATTTTAATAATAATTAAACAGGGTTGTTTTTGTTTTACTAATAACGTTTGTACAATAAAGAGTTTTCAGGTACTTTTGTTTCATTTTTTGGATATTCTATGCCGTAGCGCTTATCGAGAGAAACAGTGTGATATAGAAGAAAATGAGAAAAAAGGTTTATACACATATCATATTTAGAACATATATGATTCTATGAATTTTATTGTGTCATAAGATTTTATTGTATCCAAGTTAACATTTATAACTTTTATTTAAAATTTTGAAATCCATACTTGCCTAACCTGATTTTTATATTAAAATACAGTGTGGGTAATTAAGATTAAAAAAAAGGGATTTTCAATTATTGAAATAAACATTGTTCCACTTAAGAAAAAATTTTGTTATGGTGTAATACCAGTAAATCTTTTATATTTACTTAATATTTCTTGTCATAGCTTTACTTCTTTTCAATGTAATAAAACAATTGTAAAATTAACGCTGAATTCTTAAGTAGTTATATCAGTTTACAACAAATCGTGTCAAGAAATGAGTATTTAAGTTTATGTTTTAATGGTAATTATTACTCCATTTTTTAAAAACTAGTTCATAATTAATATAATTTTGAAGTCAATAACTTTTCATGGAATCTAGTTCCATGAGACTATGGGAGGTAGCTTCTATTCACGCCATCTATCGAAACAAATGAAACTGAATTTTGTTTTATTTTGTCGTGTTAAAATTTCTAATTAAAATATAATTGTAAAACAGCGATACTAAAGTCAATTTTACCAAACCTAAACTATTGAAAAATCATTATTAAATTATATTTTAAAATTTAATCTGAATTTCAAATAAAAAAGTATAAAACTCATCTTCATGATATACAGCTTCAACTCAATGTAAAGTAGTAATACCTGATGAGCGGAAATTTATTAAATCTTGTTGATTTTTTCTTTGAATTCTTATATTTTATTTTAACAGAGATTAATCTGTATAATGTTCATTCGAAAAGACATTATCTTAGCGTTAAAATTTCTATCGATATACCTGTATATGACGTATTTAATGGCCATCTCTAAGTCAGTATCACGCAGGCGGGCACGTGAGCTCAAGAACAGTCAACGTGAGCTTTGTAAGTAAGACAGAAACGAAGGATATATCTCTTTCTCGCTTATTGAACAGGCGAATATGTCAAAGAAACTATTTGATGACAATAATGAATAAACCTGTTACATAATCGAGTATTTTTTATCAAATAACCGATTCATTACTTATATGCATATGTTATAATCTATATTATTCGTTTGCATTGAATCTATTCGTACACAGATATTATGTAAGACGTATTATGGAAAAACCAAAATATTTCCCTTTGTTTCTTTCCATGCGCTGTTTGCATTTGCCCATGTATCAATATGATAATAGGTCAAATTATGATTTACCTATCTATTTTTAGTTATATTGAAGATGCTGTTATTTTTTCTTTATTTTCTCACGTGTACGCCCATGGCCGTGTCCGCGTGAGCAAAGAATCTTTTCATTACTTCTGCGTAGCGTTATGCTATGAATGGTGCTGTTTCTGTTCGCGTTTTCACTGTTGGTTCTGAATTTGGTCCCGTTCTCGATTCCGATTCTGATCCGCTAAATTTATTATTTACCTCCTATTTAGGTTTTATTTTGCATTTTTTGAGTTTCTTGCACTGTATATGTTTATTGAAGTTTTTTTTTTAACATAAATGTTAAATTCGTTTAATAGTTTTCATGTGAAAATATTAACATATGGATAATAGTATGTAGTACTTTTTATATTATACTGTATAAAGTTTTTAATAAATAAATCTGAAAATTTTGGATCATATCACTTTGAGTATTTTCGGAGTTTTTGATTTATAATTGAATTAGACTGCATAGGATAGTAATTTTCTTATAAGAAATATAGTTATTTGTATCACTAATAAACTTTTCAACTAACTAATTTTTTTTTGCTGTATGAATTTCTAAATGTGTACTTCAACATTTTAAAAGTAATGCTAAAGATGTATTTTTACTTCCGCACTAATTAAGTGTATCGGGAAAGTTGAAACCTAAAAACCTAACAGTTACACAAGTATTTAACTCTTAGCCCACAAAGTATTTCTAAATTTAGGAATATATTGAAATTCTCTAACAAGAGTGCTGTAGACTGAATAATCCAGCAATTACTTTATCTTTCGGTAGACCAATTCCCGTGGAATAGGTTATCCTTCCAGAAAAATAGACATTTAAAACTCACTGATGCGACGGGCGAAAAATAATATAGTCTAATATTTTCTATTAATTGATCGTGAGACGAAAAAAATTGTAGCTAATCTTAATTAAATCAAAGGAAACTTATATTTTCCATTATTTTAATGTGCACCTATTACAAATAAGAATAATATATTACAAATTAAAGACAGATTAATGTGTTTGTATTGAATACTCAAAAAAATAGTAATCTGGATAAGATTGATGTGCTTGGCGTATTGTTATGTTATTTTTTAATAGTTTGTGTTGAGCGTATTGTATATTTATTTTATAAACATGTTTAAGTTGCATGACTGATATTGTTTATTGTGATCGTTGAATGGTTGCTGGTTCTCATGACGTGACATGACGTGCCTAGTGTGGTGACAATGACAATAAGTACTTTGTCGATAGTGTTACTGTTAGGAGAGTAATTTTGTCATTATTATTTGATTTTTGATGGAAAAGAAAATTTGTTTTGTATACCTCATTTTATAAAAATCCATTAGCTACTCTATATTGCTACTCGTTGTCTATATGCTTGACATTAACAAAAGCATATTAAAAATCTTTATCTACCCATACGGATAAGTTGTTAACTGTGAAAATATATACTTGTTTGTCAAGCGAGTTGCGATAAAATAGAAATCTTTCAACGAAAATTTTCTTGAAGACAATCGGATATACCATTTCTAAGATAGTTCCGAAAGACTACGTTTCTTAACAAAATGGCGTAAGTACCACGAAGATACGCTCTTTTGCTGATCCAATTTAGTTTACACTAGTTTAGTAGTAATAATGGACATACCGACTTGGTTTTCTAGTTAAAGGCGACTAGAGTGCTTATACTCGTAACTATTCTGTGCGGGAAACATGGTAAATGTGTAATAACGTAATTTTTTCGTCTGTAATGAATGCCTTTTAATAATGACTTCGGCCCCTTACACAGCATGGTCCGACATGCTGTTGGCCAGTTTTTTTTTAATGAACGCAAGTCGGTTCCCCATCTCAATAACAACTGGCTGTAATTTCAAAGACAAAAATGCGTGTTGTAGACCATCCTTCGAAGATAGGCACATGCTATCGCGATTTTTCTGTAGATTTTTTTAAGATCTACAATTGTGTATATTTATTTGATCTAACTCTCATGGTTTAATTTTATATATATTATATAATAATAATAATTTTAAACGTCCCAATAGCGTCTTTTTTCCAAATTGATTCATCATCATCGTCATTTCTTATTCCGTAAGTTACGTTGTGTAACAAAATATGTCCTATTTCTTAGCCAGGTAACATAGTTAAGAATTAAAAAAAATGTAAATCGGATATTAGTGGTCCTCGCTTAAAAAGACTAACGAACAGATAGACAAAGAGGCGTCGAGTTTTTTTAATATGTGTCCATGTAAACTTTTCTACTTATATTAATTACTTTTTTCTTTTACACAATTTTTTGCCCATTATATAATGTATGTTGTACAAGATTATATTTGAGCAATGGTCACAACGGTCATAACGGCCACAATATTTTTTTTCCCAGTTAACGCTGAACGTTAGAAATTCGTTAAAAACAAATGTATTTAAAAAAAAAAGGTTGATTATTCATGTAATTTGTGAAAAATATAAACATTTACATGAAAGTAAAAAAATAGAAACGCTTAATAAAGTCTATTACAAACTACAAATAAGTGTAAAATAATATTGAACATTTCTTATAATATTGTTTGAAAAAGCGATTTATTAATTGTAAACCGATATATCTTTAAAACTTAAGTTTAGAAATTCCCTTATTTTACACAAACATCAAGAAAAAAATTTTTTCGAAGATAAGTGTTTTTTCACATTTTCAATTTACTCTACACAGTTAATTAAATAAAACAGAATAAAATATGCGTTTTTCATTTCATGCCAAGGGAAGAACGTCCTAATGTTAGATAGCCCAGAGATAGCATCATTATTACTATCCCTGTAGTAATTATTATCATTCCTGTTTCGACCGTTCAAGCCGTCGTCGATACGTTTGCACGTGGTTTCTCTTGTCCTGATGCTGTCACTCTGAGTATTTGACTAATTTTTATATAAAAATAAAAAAATATCCAGAAAATATTTTAATGTAATAACGTCTTATAAATCGATGAACGCCGGCTGCGTGCACGAAAAGCATGACTCAATGACGCGTTCCACCTGAGCCGAGCGTGCGAGCGAGAGCACGGAACAATAGAGAGGTACGATCGGCCTAAGCGTTCGGCTTGTGACGCATCTATCTTTTTACTATATAATTTAAGCAGGAAAATATTTGAATTAACGAGTGTAAATAAACGTTAATTTATCGAAAACATTGTTATTTTTCATTAACTCCTTCTTTGTATTATACAAAATAAATAATTCAGTGACAATAATTCAATTCGATTCGACTTTACAGACAACCAATTTTTAATTTCTAATATCGGTCACGCAGAACTCATAAATGAGATTTTTCGATTTCATGAATAATGTTATTACATTTATATTCTTCAGAACACAGTGGGTCGTCGATCGTCGACTGACGCCTAATTTATCGCGCCGTAATCAAAGAAGATATTTATTTTTAATTTGCAATTTATAACAATCTTTTTGAAATTGTGAGAGATTAATGTACATGATAAATTTTAATATCTTATTAATAACTATAACCTAATAAAAATTAGAATGATAGATATATAACATTATTTATATTTATTTTTAAAACAATAATACATAATTAAGCTAATATTAGTGGCAAATCGAGAAATATTTATATAAACATTTATTAATTTTGGTTTGTAGCTTGAAGGTATATTTATTAACCAACTTCAAAAAAAATCAAAAATTTAGACAAATATGTACACAGATTTTTGAATCAGTAATATCTTGTGAGTACACATCATCAACATGCTGTTTACAGTATAGCTGAAGTATATATGTGAAAGCTTTTTATCTATGAAAATTATATTTTTATTCATCGTAATATGTATATATATGTCATTTTGGAGGTAGTGACATAATCCCTAGAAATTTTGGGGCTTCTGATCAATCAACTATGATAAGTAGTTTGACAGTCCTCTCTAGATGTTAACCTAATACTACCTAAAGAATTCTGAAGAGACTGAAACAGGTGCAAATGTGAAAGTACAAGGTCAGAGCTATATGGTGGGTGCATTAGTACTTCCTAACCAAACTCTCTTAATATTTGCTGAATGGCGAGAGATGTGAACAGCCTGGAGTTACACACCCATTGAATGTGGAGTGAAAATCCACACCCTTTCTCTAGAATACTTCCAGCTATTTTTCTCTCCTTTTTGCTTGAGTCTCATCAGCTGTTGACAGTAGAGATCCCAATTGATTGTTTTGCCCGACGGTAGAAGCTGATAATGTATAATGCCTTTTTAATCCCATCACACACGTAGCATCAGTTTATTGCGAGTCAATCCGGGTTTCGCTATAATATGCTTGTATAGTAAGCTTGCTTGCCTTTTGGTCATTATCTTTTTCGTACGTTCTTCTCGTGAGTATTCTATTTTTCAAAACCAGTGACTAATATTTTTAAAAACGTTTCGTTTAATAAAAAGGCCATTCGGCAGCCGAAATGGAAGTAGGTTTCATTTTATTAGTAGAAATATGTAATATATATGTAATTTTCGGAGTTTCAAAATGTTAAAATGCTGTTATTTTTAAACTAGTTGACGGGTTTTGCTCAAACTGAAATTCGACCTTTATAGTTGTCCATAGCACATGTATGCTGACTTTCATTATAACCCGTAAAGAATTGTAGACGTTATTGTGCTGACAATCCCTGCGTTAATTTCGTTCATGTATATATAGTCCGAAAAAGCTTTTTTCAAAAGTTGCATCATGAGGACAAATACAATAGTTAGATTTTTATGAAGTCTACTAAAACGGTTACGATAAATCTACGAATACACTATTCAATAGATTTAAGTAAGCTCGTGTGGGATCCAGCGCTTTATTTACACTAGGGGCAGTCGGGCTAGCGCTCAGGGCGGCAGATTTTCTAGGGCGGCAAAATTTGGAAAGTGAGAAAAATTTTTAGTGGTATCAAAATTACTCAATATAATTAAATAATTATAATTTTTGTTTAAAACATAGTTCCAGAAATTCAATTCATGCATTATTTGTTAAATCGAAATTTAAAATTAATGATCAAAATAATTTAATTAATGTATTTTCTAGATGATTCAAAACAATAATGATCTTTACCAAAGTTGTTCTGTACGAGGTAAAGGTTTCTGAGTTGGTACGACCAATTTTCGAAAGATGGCGCCACTGTCACTCCAATGTAAATGGAGAGGGAGTGAATGTAGGCACATAGAGATAATAAAAAAATTAAAATGGTTGCTTATATATATAACAACAACATTTGTTTATATATATATATATAGTGAAGGATCTGATTGTTGATTGACGTTACCGACGCATTTGCTGTGCGGTTTTTTTCGGATAACATCGTGAGTGGAATTAAAATCGATTTCACGAATGCTGATTTTTTTCACTTCAAATTTTTCTCAGCGAATTGGTGATCACCGTTAATATTAACATTTCCATCCGTGTGTGAACAGCCGGTTCAATTGGATTGGGTACATTGTGAGATTCGGATAGCTGATTGACATCTAATAAATTCAAACGCAATTTTCAAGTCATTCCCGTACAATTATGCCTCCAAAGCGGCAAGCAATGGGCTGATCTACACATCAAGGACGGAAGAAAAGAGCACTACGAGCCTCAGAATCAGACGAGCAACGAGCATTAATGCTGGAAAATCTTCGAGTACATGCCGCTGAGACCCGTTTGTCTGAATCATCTAAATAACGAGAAGTGAGATTAGAAACTGATCGAATACGTATTAATCAGGCCCGTTCGTCTGGAGACAACTGAACAACGGGAAAGAAGGCTACAAAATGTTCGAATAAACATCGCTCGATCAAGACGAACACTGCATGCTGATTTAAATCTTGGTGCATTCCATTATGACAGTAATAATGATTACACTCTTCATCCAAGTGTTGTCATTGGAAAAATGGATAAAATTTGCATGTATTGTAGCGCGCTCAAATTGAAGAACAAAACACCAGGTATGTGCTGCACCAGTGGAAAAGTTAAACTGCCAGAATTACATCCACCACCCGAACCACTATCAACGTTGCTATCAGGTGTTTCACGTGAGTCGAAGCATTTCTTGGAAAACAACCACAAATACAATTAATGTTTTCAAATGACATCGTTCGGTGCAAGGAACATTGTGTGCGAAAATTACATGCCAACGTTCAGAATCCAAGTGCAAATTTATCGTCGTCATGGCAAGCAGTGATGTGCAAATTGAACAACGATGTCATTACAATGCGGGCACTAGACGAGAAATTGTAGCTGCGTTGTAAACCCTTTTCGACCAACACAATGAATTAGTTCAGTTTATTTAAAACCGCCATTCAATGAATGCCAGCCGATGACTACGTAGTTGTAATTCGAGCACACAAAAGACCTGTTGGCCAACACGAAAAACAGTTCAATGCGCCAACAATCGTTGAAGTGGCGATGGTTGATATCATTTCAACATCAAAATGAGAAGTCCACAAACAGACTAGGGGACGAATAAGAAAGTCAGTGCTATGAATTATTATTTGTATCGATTGATGATTCGTCAAGACGCTGAGAACCACATTCTGAAATTTCGATAATTGTTCCATCAATACATTGTCGACATGTACGCGAAGATTGAAACCGAACGACTCCCATATATTCGATAGAATCAAACCGAGTTTCGTTCTCAAGAGTACATCCATTTACGAGACGCAATTGTTAATGATGGTAACGTGAATCCAAACGAATTGGGAAGAATGGCCATATTACCGTCTACATTCACGGGTAGTCCACGACACATGCATGAACACGCACAAGATGCGATGACAGACGTTCGCGCATATTGTCGTCCAGATTTGTTCATCACATTTACATGCAATCCAACAGGACCGCTATGACATTACCGCACGCGTATTTAGACAAAAATTGAAATCTTTGATGGATTTTATTATCAAGCATCACGTTTTTGGGGAGATACGCTAATGGATGTATTCCATTGAATGGCAGAAAAGAGGATTGCCACATGCACATATTTTAGTTTGTTAATCAACAAAATTACGCCAGATCAAATTGACCAAATCATCTCAGCAGAAATACCAGATATGACATTGATCTAGACTTATTCGACGTCGTTACCACAAATATGATTAATGGTCCATGTGGCGCATTTAACAACAATTCACCGTGCATGTCTGATGGGAAATACACGAAACGATACCCAAGAAACTTAGTTTCTGATACCATCACTGACAATGACGGATGCCCACCGTATCGTCGACGATCAGTTGAGGATGGCGGCAAATCTATCATTCTGAAAGTACGAAACGTTGATGTCGAAGTCGATAATCGTTGGGTTGTGCCATATTCACCGTTGCTCTCTAATACCCTCAAAGCACACATTAATGTTGAGTATTGCAATTCAGTGAAGTTGATGAAATACATTTCCAAATATGCCAACAAAAGAAGCGACTTGGCAGTCTTCGGAGTAGGGAATGTGGCGGCACCGGTCGATGAAATCAACCAATACCAATTTGGACGCTACATTAGCAACAATGAAGCAGTATGGAGCATCTTATCATTTCCAATCCATGAACGACATCCAACAGTAGTACACTTGGCGGTGCATCTTGAGAACGGACCGCGCGTGTACTTCACATCAGTTAATGTACGTGCAAGAGCATTGGTTCCACCGGCAACAACTTTATCTACATTTTACTCATTGTGCCAAGATGATCTTTTTGCAAAGACTACTTTATTATAAGGTATCGAAATTATACACATGGAATGCATCGGCTAAAAGTTTCAATGTCGCAAACAAGGTAGCAGTTGAAGGATATCTCAATTCGTATTGAGATCGTATCCAGTAACGCATTGGGTCGTTTGTACACTGTTCACCAGAACAATACAGAATGCTTCTATCTGCGATTGCTGTTAATCAATGTGTACATCGACCGACATTCTTCCAAGATTTAACTCGTTTGGTGCCAAATACACGCCGCCATGGAATGATACCAAGCCATGCCCATGGCGCCGTGGATCGCAACCGTCTTATTTCAAAGCGCTAGTTTGCTGCCAGCTTTCGAGGTAAAGTCATTTTGCTTGTGCGACACACACGATTTTTCGATCTCGTAATAACCGTTTACGGATTTTAATTCGCGTGTTATTTGTTTTTATAGACGCTTGTAAAGAATACGTAAATTTCGCGCCAAGATGTGCCGGGTCCGTCAAAACGTTTTCTACTGATAATTCTTCGATTTCCGTGGGAAAAACGCCGTAAAATAAATCAAGATAGTAGTTTGGACGAAAGTGATTGCTTAAGTGAGGAAGCTGGTTATTCACAGTGTAATGATGAATATCAGTCAGATATGAGCGAAGGTAGCGGCACTAGTATATTCGATATACTAACCCAGTCAAAAGTTATGTATAACCCATAATTACAGTTCGAAATAAGATAATCTATCCTCTCCACGGCGCCGTGTTATCGGCCACACATGCTGCCAGGCCGAATACACGGCACCGTCGACCCTCATTTTTTTTACTTAAGTTCATACCTAATGATATGTTTATTAATAAAGCGTCCTATAATACTTTATATTAACTATTGGAACATTAAAATCAATTGGCCCTTTGCCATAATCTTTTATAAAAAGATGTAAAACGCACATACATATCAGTATTAAATTGGCACCAAATGGGTTAAGAACAGTAGACGGTGAGCTGTACGCCACTTATCGCCAAGCTTGCCAGGAACTAAAACTTTTTGAGAATGTAGCACATTAGGACACTGCTCTCGCTGATGCATCGAATACTGCTCGACCACAGCAAATACGAATGTTATTTGCCATAATATTGATAATCTGCTTCCCATCTAATCCAAGAGATCTTTAGGAAAAATACAAGGACTACATGAATAAAGATATTCTACAACGTTTGCGCTGCGAATCAAAATCCGGACATTCAATTCACACTAAACGTGTATAATGAGGCATTGATTTTGATTGAAGACATATGTTTGGCAATCGCTAACAAGGCACTGGTGCAACTGGGAATGCCTGCTCCGAACTGACTAGTGAACGAATTTTTCGATCGTGATTTGCTACGAGAAACACACTTTGACTCTGACGAACCAGGGACATTTGTTCAGACAAATTTTGCGCAGTTGGTTCCAAAACAACGCATTGCGTATGGTAGAATTATGCGTGCAATCACAGAACAAAGCAGTTGATCTGTTTTTCATAGATGCGCCCGGTGGTACAGGTAAGATTTTTCTTATTTCACTCATTTTGGCAACCATACGATCACAAAATAATATTGCACTGGCCATTGCATCATTTGCAATTGCAGCAACTCTTTTGGATGGTGGCCGAACAGCACATTCAGCATTGAAACTGCTGTTGAATTTTGAAAAACACTGAGACATCAACATGCAACATCAGCAAAAACTCTGGAATGGGCAAAGTACTCCAAATTGTCAAATTATCATATGGGACGAATGTACATTGTCTCACAAAAAAAGCATTGGAAGTGCTAGATCGTACACTGCGAGATTTGAGAGAAAACGGACGGATCTTCAGAGGCGCACTTATTTTGTTGTCTGGTGATTTTCGACAAACACTTCCGTTTATACCACGTTCAACACCCGCTGATGAACTTAATGCATGTCTCAAATCATCAGTTTTATGGCGTCATTTATAGAAATTGACTTTGAAAACCAACATGTGTGTACAACAACAACGGGATGCATCGGCTGGAAATTTTACAAAACAATTCATGGATGTTGGAAATGGGCGAATGCTAATTCATGAATTTGCGCAATGTATCATTTTTCCAGCAAATTTCTGTAAGATCACAAAGTATAGACGAATTGATGCAAAAAAAAATTCCAAACCTTGCACAGAACTACAAAAATCATCAGTGGATTGTACTCGTGCTATATTAGCGGTCAAAAACATCGAAGTCAATACCATCCATTTCATTATTCAGAATGGAATTCCCGGAGAAACGACAACATATAATTCCATCGATCCATGTGGTGAATCAACTATTAACTATCCAACTGAATTCTTGAATTCGCTTGATTTGCCAGGCTTGCCCACCACACGTTCTTACATTGAAAATTGGCGTACCCATAATTCTCTTTCGAAACATAAATCCACCACGACTTTTCAACGGAACCAGACTCTCAGCCAAGAAAATGATGAACAATGTTATCGAGACAACAATTTTGACTGGAAAATTCAAAGGTGACCACGTACTGTTGCCACGTATCCCAATGATCTCGTCAGATAGGCCATTCGAATTCAGACGTTTGCAGTTCCCGGTGCGACTCGCTTTCGCAATGACTATCAACAAAGCACAATGACAATCGTTGCAAGTGTGTGGATTAAATTTGGAGAACCCATGCTTCTCACATAGGCTCTATGTGGCTTGAACACGCGTCGGAAAACCTTCTGATTTATTCATTTACGCACCAGATGGAAAAAATAAGAAATATTGTGTATCTCACATCATTCAATAAATATCAAATTGAAACAAAACGCTGCAATGTCATAATTTTTTATAAATTAAAAAAATCAATAAAATGACTCAAATGAATTGAATATTTGTGTAATGTCTTTCAATTAAATTTATTTTAGTTGGTGGCGTAGCAACGCGCGCAGGGTACAGCTATCTTAATATATAAAATTCTTCTGTGCGTGTGTATGTCATCGAACTCTTCCTTAACGGCTGGACCGATTGGGATGAAAATTTTTGTGTGTTCCAGGGGATTCGAGAATGGTTTAGATTCACAATTGAACCTGATAGATGACGCCGTTGTCGGTATGTCAAACTGCTGGACCGAATGGGATGAAATTTTCTATGTATATTTCAATGGGTACCTGGATCAAAACACAATTGGACCCGGTTGGTGGCGGTGCTGTCGAGATATCACTCAAAGCTTTTCTGGGTAGGACGACGTCTGCCGGGACAGCGAGTATATATAAATTGATTTGAAGCTTTATATATGAACTGTTTTGAGAGTGGATCCCTCCTTGGGCACTGGAAGACGATGCATGCGTAACAGTTTCCTCTATCTTTGAACTCTTCAACGATAAACAGCATATATTTGAAATTTTGCATATGGGTTGTTCCAACGACGGATCGCGTCTTGATACGAGAGGACACGAGAGGACGATCAATTGTGAAGGTTTCCTCCGATGATGTAACTTTTCAACGGTGGACAGCACAGGTTTGAAACTTTGCATGCATTCAGTTCTGATTATAGATCGTGTCGTAGTATACCAGAGGAATGCAGCAGTGAGAATTTCATATACAATGGAATTCTTCAACGATAAGAAACATGGAATTGCAACTTTTCATATTGGCTGTTGTGAGGACGTATTGTGTCATTGAACACCTGAGGCGATGCAGCCGTAAAGGTTTTCACCTCTGATAGAACTCTTTAACGATGATACGCCATGTTTAGAAGCAAACTCCCACTAACCATATTTTTTTCTTTGTTTCTGAGATTAACTTGTACAAACTCACAAACAAACAGACTCAAATTCTACTATATTTTATATATAGATAATTATTTAACAACTCGTTTTTAAAACGGGGCAACGTATATACACACACTGCTGTGTAAGGACACATAATATGATATATATATATATATATTAATAGCATATTCGAGGAGCAAACGAGCAGGCGAGCTTTCAGGTAAAAGATGGTCACCGCAGTCTATGGACATTTGCAACCTCGGATAAGTCATCAGTGCGTTACTGACCTTTTGGGAGGAAATAGGATTTGTAATAGAGGGGATCGGGCGGATGGTGGGAAAAAAGAGTGTGGGCCACCGAAACTTCCACATGCTGGACGAAAGGTAATAGGGAAAGCTGTTATTTCGCGTCCGTATTCTATGAGAGTGTGGTTTTTCACCGGTCGAGCCGGCCCATTTTTGTGTTGCGGCCAAATTGGCCACAGTAAGGCTCTATCATAGTGATATATTATTATATTTTGAAAATTAATGACTCATTATAATTTTGAAATGAGGAAGAGGTTGTGTTCTATAGTTTTCGATTTTACTGCATTGTTATTTTTATTATTACAAATATTGAAACTTGAGTCAATTAAAAAAAACCGTGTGTGTCGGTTACATTATTTTTTGATAAACGTGAAGTGAAACTTTTTGCAAAATATGCAGGAATAGAGTTTAGGATTGAAAAAAATTAAAAAGAAAGTATTGTATTATTAATTCATGGTTACATGGACCAACTATTATAAAAATGAAAAAAAAGGACTACACGATTTAATTATTAACCCGGGACAATGTAAAATTTTGTTAGTTGTTTTATCACAATGATCTCTTGTACATAACCACATAACCACTGTCACACGCACACGACCTTTATTTTTCACATTGGCATGAGAAAGTAAATTTTTGTCGTTTTCTCTATTTGAGATAAATTAATGTCACCATTCAAAGAAAAAATTCATTGTCACGATAATAAAATGAGTTACGCGCATTGAGATCAATTTTAATAAAAAATATTGCATAAAAGATGTTCATTCAAATTTTAATTATCAATTTACCGTTGACTTGTGATGCACCGTGTTCACTTAACTATTGAAAACCAGTAATATAATTGACCCGTTTCGTCACTATATTCCATTTATTGCATGTACCTTACATGCATTTTTTAATTTTGCAATGAATAATATCTAAAATATTCGCGATCAGCTGAAATCAGCTGTGTGAATAGGAAACACGGAGGATCGCTGGGCCGAGCCGAAAAGATCCGAGCGGACCCGACCGTGTCGCTCGAGCGTTTCACTGTGACATAGTACGAAATTGCTCTAACGTGCCTAAGGAAGTTTCACTTCAATGCAAAGAAATAGCAAGTGTATTACACTAATATGATTACGATTCGTCGTATTGAGATGATTTTTCTAAGACAGGAAAGGTATTTTATAGTTATAGGCATGGCTTGTTTGTTCAAACGTTATTTTAGTTTATTATGGAATACGATTAGAAAACGAACGCTCTTTGGCAGAGTTATAATTAAATACTCATCTCTTGACGTTTCTTATTTTTGATTTGATAAGCATTTATTACAAGTTTAACGGTGTAGGTGAAAAAGTGACCAAGCATTGGTCTAATGTTCATAATAAATTCTTTCGTCCAGCAGTTCGTATGTCGGCGCGTGTTGAAAACGAAAAGGCGCCTTTATGTCGAATGACGCACGTTTCAAATAATTGATTTCTGCTGTACAATTTAACAAAACACGAAACCGTTTTCATATCCAGGCAGTCAAGAATCGTCTCTCTTTAGTATCGAAAGGAAAGCGTCTACTACAATATCGATATCTTGCCCACTAGAGTATATTTATATTCATCCACAGAAATATAAATATATTAAAAACATACTTACATGTCTATGCATGCATCTATGCCTACTGGTTCAGTAACGCATTCGCACGTGTCGCTTTAGTCACACCTTTCGATTCGGAAGGGGCGAATGAAACTCGAAACATTGTTCGAGATTAAGCTTTTCGAGGTGTCATTGAATATTTTTACATCTTTTGATTCCTCAAATATTTATAACAATTCAAACATTTCTGAAAAATTATTCGCGTTCGTAGACACAATATCATTTCTACAAGCAGCACGAACCATGCTAATACCCCATTATCATCTTTTATTAAACAGTTTAATCGTTTAGACTACCGCGTACGAAGAAGGAGCGACTTTCAAGTGCATATCACAACTCGTGTGCGTGTTAAAATATCAACTTGTCCGCTGGCAAATTAATAAATTCAAAGGACAACGGTCATAGCGTTCGTAGAGTTTTCGTACGAAGTGAACGTTAACCATTAACAAAAGTTGTTCTCATTGTGAAACTGGAAAAAAAAATTATAGTCAAGAGCCTGGTATTCCGAGGCACGCGCCAAAGGAAGCTCGGGGATACGCAGCCCGCTAAATTATTTCTTTTAAAGTTATTTTGCAACAAATATCAATTGAAAATTTGAGTTCGTATGAAGATAATGAGAATTTTAGCTGATGTAATCGGTCTTTAAAGAGAATCTCAATATTGGAAGCTCTCCTTGAACACAAAAGCTCTAGTTACGGCGCCGTTTACGACTTTGGCCTAAAAGTCTCAAAGCTTTCCTTATAAATTATAGCGCTAGGTACCTAAAGTAATTTAAAAAGCAAATGATATGCACCTGTACATAAAATTCTAACTAAGCGCTATTTTTATAAGCGCCGATGATCGCACGTACATACACAGAGCAATCGTTCCGAACAAAGCAGATTATTTGTAGAACTGCCGGGACAATCTTAGACGCTCCCACGGCGCGAGCGCATCGTAACGTTGTGATATCTTCAGTATCATCCCGGCGTTAGGAACGGTTCGACGGTTGCGGAACAGCAGGTCAGTACAAAAAATAAATAACACGTTAATTTATGATAAATAAATAAATGAATATTCGCTTATTTTCAAGTTCGCCGCAACCGTGATAGCGATTTGTGAATAGAAATTGCACAGTTTTATAATGTTCTATATATAGATACGGGATCGACGCAAGTGCAACGTACCAAAACCGGGTTTTTCGCTACTAAAAAATATCTGGTATCAGATAGCGTTCGACTGTTCAGATATTGTTGTGATGTTAAAACTGTACACCGATAGGAGTGTAAATAAATTATTATCTAGCGATTTTACCACTCGAATCGATAGTTATTTTCACGTTCGCTTTGGATGGTTCGTTAGTGCTGTCGTTTTTTTACTGTCGATTATTTATTTTACTATTTTTTTTTATTCGAAAATAACTCTAGCGCCGCGTCTCAATAAACGGAATATCGCACGGCGCTATTTCTGTATCTCGCACTCGTGACGGACTCATTTCGAGGGAATGATTTAACAGCGTTGGCTCGCTCGCGACGCGGGATGTAACATTTTTCAATTTTCACGCGTAAAGTTTATATGGGCGTTGTTTTGTTGTCGTTACGTTCTACGTAGATTCTAATTATAAAAAAGATACCTTGAGATGTACTTATCGGAAAGCGGAACGTTATGCAAGTTGTTTCCATTCTAAACGATTATAGGAGAGTCACAGTCCAGCGGTTTGGTTCAGTAAAATTTTTAAATTTGAATCGTCTTCTGCTTATCCGATTACAAAAGCTTTTGATACTCGACCGACGCGAAACTTGCAGAAATTGAAATCTGAAATGGAGTCTGACCCGTTGTCCGAAATAACAGCATCTAGATGCGTTGACTATTCGAGAGTTTTGTGATTTTGTAAAATATTTTGAATTGTAAAGTAGCAATATATGTAAACTTTATATAAAAATAATTATCTTTTGGTAATTGTTTTTGTAAATTCAAAAAAAAATGGAATTTGTCTTAGCGTATATTATTTATTATTGTTAGGGTTTTTCTGTAGTATACGGTATATAGCTAATAAATAAATAATATGGCAATTAGTATAAACGACAAACAAAATTAAAGTGATAAAAAATAACAAATACAAAAATTAATTTGTTACAATATTATGTACAAAAACGATAATCATTGTTATAAATAGTAAATAAATTTTCACTGTAATGTACCTAGTCGCATCCAAGTCTTGTAGTTTGAAATCATCACACGCAAAATTAACATTGATAAAACAAGTATTTACAAATTTCTCGTTATTGTTTCCAATAATGGCGTATAATAATTCCAGTATTCTAGAGACGGGATACTAATTGCCTTTACGCACATTTCGTAGTTTTTCAATCCAACGCGATAGGTTATCGCGATCTCATAGTGGTGTACGGGTTTCATATGAAATTTATTTTAAATTTCTCCGGTTGATTTGGTAGACATCCTTTAGATGGGGCTATTTTCATAACTCATTGTACAATTATGTTAGTCCAAGTGTTTAATTTTTGACATTATATATGTATATATATATATATATATATTTCATTGTATATTTCTTTGTTTTTAATTTTATGTAATCATGAATTTTAATTTTTACAATTGGTCACTGTCTACTTGTATCCAAATACAAGCTTTCTAATGTTAAATTGTTTTTCATAAGCCAGTTATCGGTATTTTGGGTTCAAATACTTTCGACCACTTTCGGCTACTTTTTGGTAACAATTTTTTAGGATTAAATTGTACATCGTCAATAATGTGCGTGTCCAGCACCGATATTAATCGTAGATGTTGAAATACATTAAAGCGTTAACTATCGTTAATTGCATTAGATCGGTCAACACTTTTACCGTCAGGAAGGCAATCGTTAATTACGTGGGGCGCTTTTGTCGATTTTTCGATCCCCGTGTGAGATTTCGTGGAATTTGGCTTGAGCCTCCCCACCCCCCCACCGCCGATCCCGTGTGAGATTTTTGAAAATGCGGATTTTTATTGTAAGTACGATAATCTGTCCTTAATAGCGTTGCATATATTGAAAAAGTACATAATTTGTTTAACTTTTATTAGTAAGTGACTACTTGAACCAACATGTCAATGTGGTTTTCAATAAAATCATCTACTTCTTCAGCCTCACTAATTGAGTCACTCTAATCCGTTGACGCTTGCACACAGAAACTCAGTAGCTCTATAAATACTATTATGTAGGAATAAGCTACATTGTATAGGAAAAACATGTTCAATGTAATTCAATTTTCTTGTAATTTTGTACTGTTACGTGTGGAAAAAAAATTACGTGATATTTGGCGAGATCCAGCTTAAGATTGGGTGAGATTTGGCGAGACAATAATTGCTTCAATGGTGGCCCCTCAGACGACTTCACAATGGTTAATATTAATGTCAAAATTGTTTATACGATAGTTTCGTTGCTTTGTTTTGGCCGTTAATTGTATAAAGAGCTGAATAATGTTTTTGGTAAATTTGGATCTAATTGTCTGGACGATGAGCTTTAATTAGTTATACTTTGGATCGAAAAAGCATAACTTAAAAAATTGTAGATATTCGTTACAATTAACGAAATTAAGTTAATAATAAAGAGCGTGATGGAGTCCATCCTTTTAAAATTATGGTCTATTGACGTATATATATAAATATATCGAAAACCAGGTAAAGTCGTAGTAAAAAGTTTTAAGGTACGTAGGAACACGTGAGTCCCAATTTTCTACATGTAAAATTTTCTTTTTTTACAGAGTATTACGCCAAAATTTAAATGCGAATTGTTTGCCGAAATTCCATGTATTCTGATGTAGCTTAAATAGTCACAATTTCAGAAATCCAGAAAAGAGTTGTAAATCGTAACAAAATTGATATTTTTATTTTATATTAACCAAATTTTATATCAACCAAAATAGTTCTACATTAATATAAATGTGTTCAAATACAATAGAACCTCCTCCTGAATAACATAAATATTTGCTCTCGAACCGTTCCACTATATTAACATAACTCCGCTAATATATAATCTGCTTTTTCTGTGCGTCTATATACACTTCAGTTTTTATCGGACGAAAGTTAAACACGCCCGTGCTCGCCGCGCAGTGAAAATAGCGATATGTGATAAATTCTGAACGACGGTGATGGAAAACAGACTTATATTGTAATTCACTAATGGAATCGTCTAAAATTAGAATCCGAACGGAACGTAACGTGGCTTCGGAAAATATCACAAATCCAAGGAGTACTTAAACATCCCAAATTTAATATGAGGCTAAAACGTATTTAGGTAAAACACTTGACAAGAAGCTCTTCTATATTGTAGTGAATTACATGTATGTGGTTATTGAATTCATTTCGTGACACAAATACATATCTCAAAGGATAATGCCAGATTCCGCTTGTCATTTCCAGTACTATATGAATACTTTAAAAAATATTGGTATAATAATATGATTATAATTCACTGTTTATTTGTAATTCTGTAGAACTTCGGATTAACAATAAATAACAACGTTTTTTGTTATCACTAGTTTATTATATGACATTTTTTTTTTGTTTGAATTAAACAAGACTACAATTGTATTTGTCTATAATAGATCACACGACATCTAAATGACAAACATTTTCAAAATTTTGGACACTACCACTATTTAAAAGTCAGGATTTTTTGGAAGTAACTTTTCGCTTGCGTTTTGTATACTACTTACAATTTTTTTGAAGTGAAACTTCTTTCTCGGCGTATGGGAGAAATTTTATAGCAATGTAAGGTTTTTCTGTTACGCGCCATCTTTATTTCTGGGTAACATTTTTCCGTTACGCGCCATATTTATTTTAGTTAGGATTTCTCTGCAATCTCATGCATCTTGTAATAGCTTCTATTATTTATAATAATTTAAGATCTAGTTTGTATTTATAAGGAAAATTAAGAGAAACGATATTTTGCCTCTGGTTATAGTCAAATACAAATTTGAACATTATTATTTAATGTGGGCATGTATATTAGATACGGCAATTATTTTATAAACTGTACAGAATCACATCTAAGATTCCTTTTCTCAAGTTTCTTACCTATAATAAAATATTAATGAAGATTACCTTTAGATGAGATAGTACATAAGATCAATTTAGACGGGGATGTTTCATCTTGGTTTGTCAATTGCACACGTTATAAAAAGCGTAATGTAAAAGGGTTTTAGAAACGCAAAATAAAATTCTATCAAATTACTATTTTTTTCTTAAATATACAAATATATTTTTAAATAAAGTTAAAAATAGTACTATGGGATAAAAATATTAACAGTCGATGAATGTCAATTATGAGGTAAAATTGTGTCATGAGGTAACTGTCCATTTATCCATATGTCTGTCTACCAACAATTTTTTCTAATGGATACTAGTTCTTGCGTCCATATGTTGATATCAGAGTTTTGCAATTGTAGATCTAAAATATATAATAAGAAATAGAAGGTTGTAGGCGATCTTAATAGTACTTATTAATAGACTGATTGTATATATTTGATGTATTGTCTGCCTACCTTGCCTAAAAACCTAGCTCAAGGTACTTTAAGTCGCCTCCTTTGTATGATAACGGAAAGTATGTCTCGTAAATAAATTTGCAGTAATATATGACAAGTTGATTAGTATCTTTTTTAAGATACTAATCAATTAGTACTTAGTTACTTCATTATTAGATCGAGATCTAATGCCATAAATAAACCTAAAACTATTTTTCCTATTCAAAGATACCGTATAGGTGTTTTCCTATAGATAATAAAGGAAGCATTCAATTAAAAATAATAGAGTCAACTTATTTATAAAAAATAACATTATGTACTTATTTACGACTGCTCGCTTCTTAAGTCGTAAGAGTATAAAACGATATAGTTTATATTTTACATCGATCCAATTTTAGTCTTGTTTCCAATATCACTATCAGTTTTGATTCTGATGCATAAAATAAGTATAAATTTAGTATTCAAGCTTAGCTCGTAAATTACTTCCCTTTATTATTATAAATTCTCTTTCCCAGAAGGGTATGTATAGATTTCCACATGGTACAATTTTTGCATGTTTGTCTTGCTTCACGGATATTCACCAGCCCTTTTTCTGCAAGCTCGTCGGTTTCAGGTCCTTTAGAATTTATCCTCTCTTAATACAAAACCAATTTGGCCTGCGCAGGGTTTTCTAGGGAGGCCCTTACCAATAGTTCCGTCACACACATTCGTCCAATTCATTTGTTTTAACAGTCTACTTTCATTAGGATGATTTAAGGGAAGAAAGAAAGAAGGAAGTCTTCAGTAAACTTGTTCTACTCTAGTTATTACGTCTTTCAAATTACATCCCTCTCTGACATCACACTTCCTACTATTATCTTCCAAAAATACTCCACACATGCTACTACGCAGAGATCACATCTCCACTACATTGACTCTACTCACATCATGACATCTACTTTAATTTTTATTCTGCTATATCTAACTTTCAATATTGTGCGTAAGTAGCACATCATTGTGGATAACCGAACGCGCTTGTCGTGAAATACTTTTACTATTCACAACAGCAATCATGGCCCCCTTGTTTATTACTTCGCATTTACTCTTTTTCAGTATGTATATCATTTTTACTGTAATTTGTATACAAATTATCCGAGTAGACAAACTTTTAAATTGATTAAGTTTATATACATGTATCGCTTACACTCGTGCTTCCGTATCTGTCAAATATTACGAACTTTGTTCTGTTAACATTTATTTTATACCTCTTTTCTTACCATAATCATTCATTCAGATACTATCGTCTAAAACTTTCGTGTGTCGGCGCAAGGACGACTTGGTCGTCGGCGAACAGAAGGCAACATCTAAAACATGCTCACAGTATCCATGAATAGGTTAAATAGCTATGATAAAGCTACACATCCCTGTCTGACACCTCTACGTATGTCAAGCCAGTCCTTGTATGCCCTATTTATTCTGATGCAGACATTAGAGCCTCTGTAAAGATCGCAATGCCCGTATCAATCCGGTACTCACACTATGCATGGACAAGCTTTTCTATGAATCATTCTTTTTTATTCTATCATAAATTTCTTCCAGATACTACAAGACCTTTTAAGCCCTTGCTAAAAACTTTTCTATGATGATTCGTAGTGAAAAAGACTTGATTCGTACACCGCATCCCTTTTTGAAATCTCGCTAGGAAATCTTAGATTTTACTTTCAGACTCATTAACAAACCTTCAATATTAACTTTTGTGTACAGTCTCAGGAGTTTCAGTAGACTTATAAGATGGTTATTTGAACATTACATTACTGTACCTATCGTTGAAAGTGTAATGAAAATTCTTGACACAGTTTCTGAGTTTAGCCTTTGCACAAAGGCTATTGCAGTGATAGATTTTAATTCGATTTTTCAGCAATTGGTGTTTTGTTTTGTTTTATATATATATAAATATATATATATGTGTGTGTGTGTGTGTGTGTGTGTGTGTGTGTGTGTGTGTGTGTGTGTGTGTGTGTGTGTGTGTGTATGTTGTGTGCGTGTATGTAATTAAAAGTCAAACTGGTATTATTTAAATTTTCATGTCACCTCTGGATTATTAGTGTACTAGAGTGTATTTGCAGAATATATTGTGACCCGTAATTTGAAAAGTATAAATTACTAATATATTTCATTACTATGTCAAGTCCGACATTTTAAGGAAAGCGGTGATTCCAAATCAAAAAATCAGAAGAATATTACAAGGGATGCATTTTAATTTTGGTGGTAATTCTAAGAACTGTTTCTACATTTACGATTATATACTTACATATATTGATGTATGCGAAATTATTTCGTATTCATGAAACCGAAATAAATAAACGAGAGATTATTGTAGTCACAAACTAAAATATATTTTGGAGGAAAAATATAAACTACTTGTTTTATTGTCGTTTTATATCGGGGATAATAAAAATATCTACTAAAACACTCATGAGGTTATTATACGTTTAAATGCATGAATCCGTCAACAATCTATTTTAAAGCTTTATTGAAGACTAAATATCAATAATGAAGTGATAAAAAGCTGGCGTTGCTATGCGAAATTCCAGCGAAAAGCTTTGAACAACGGCATAATCTCTCATGAACATCTGAAGAACTATAAGAGGTAAACTAGAAAATCATCTGACTATGACAATAGATGATGGAACAACCGTGACAATGATAAGATTTCAGATTTCGGGAATGTTGTGGACGCATGCTCAATTATAGTGCATGCATACCTCGATGACGTGCTTCATGAAAATAGCTCCACGGTAGTACCAAAAATTCATTTTCTAGTAAACTGTAAAATTATTAATTTCCATGAAACTGCAATGCGAAGTTTGGAAGATTACAATGTCATCATTTTTTCTTATAAATTATATACAATAGCGAATGACATTAATTGCTGTGCGCATTACGATGAAATGATTTGTTAATTTAATTAATAATTTTACGATGGGATGATTTGTTCAAAAGTAAGGTGCTGCAGAAATTGTAAGAGATCTTGATTTTACAGATTAGTTTAAAATTTTAATTCTGGATTTATTATAATTTTCATTTTAGAATTCGTATTTTACGTTTAAATAATAGGAAATCGTGTACAAACTAACGAAAAGCATTTAAAATCATACATTATTAATTCAATTCAATTTCAAAACCTTGTCCTTCTTAGTTTAACATAAAGAGTTTGTCGGCGCCTACAACTTATTCAATTTAACTAGGTACGAAACTAATCTGGTGCAACTAGTTTTACGTCTTTGACAAAGGTCTCCTCTAAAGATTCCCACTCTGACCTGTCCATTGCTGAACGAGTTCATGTTGGACCTGCTATCTTCCTGAGGTTATCCCCCCATCTCTTAGTCTGTTTACCTCTGTATCTTTTGCTATCTAGTGGGTACCATTCTACTGGTCTTGTCTATTTTTCTTTCATCTCTCTTATCATGTGTCCTGACTATCTCCATTTTAGCTGTTTGTATGTTATGTATGCATTCTTGAATTTTGTTTTACTTTGTACGTATGTTGATCTATCTCGGTCTTTTCTTTTAACTCTTATTGTACTTCTTTCCATCCCATTTTGACAAATTTTAATTTTATTTGCTAATTGTTCTATCAATGCCCAAGTTTAACATTCGTATAGTAAACATGGTAAAATACACATATTATATACCTTCCGTTTTTCTTTCATAGGCATTTCTTTATTTGTCATTACTTCCGTTTCCGGTTGTCAGATGGTAAACCATAGTTGTGCCGCTCCCAATAATATTGTGTTTTGAAAACATTTACGTTTATTTATTGCAACATCACGTAATAAAAACAAAAGTGTTGTGAATACTATGAAAGTGTGAATCTCACGTCATTTTAGACATTGGATTGCAATTTTAATACAAAGCGCTGGCTGAATTATTGAACCTAGATTGAAAAATTGCGTCAATAGTGTCAAGACGTCTGATGACATATATCTGTGTTGCCACTCTAAGAAAAATAAAAACTACTATTCATGACGTTTTATTATACACAGATATAATTTCAACATAAAATGGATGATCAATTCCGACTTTTATTTGAACAAATGAAAAATGAATTGCAAAAACAAACAACAGAACTACAAATTTCTATAACTAACAAAATAATGGAACGAGTGGATGAAAAACTACAGTCTATAATAGCACAAAATAAAATCCAAAAAACAAAATTAGAAAAACTCTAGAAACAGGTGGACACTTTGAAAAGACCAAAAAACAAATAGTTTAATTCTTTTTGGTGTAAAGGAAGACGAAAAATCTAACCTAGAACTAATAAAACAGTGATAAAAGTTTTTAAAACGGACTTTGGCATAAATTTCGAAGTATATGAGGTAAACAATATCTATCGCATTGGAAAAGAAAGGACAGGCGATAAGCCAAGACCCACCTTGGTCTCCTTCGTGAGTGAATGGAAAAAGAACGAAGTAATGAAAATGAAGAAAAGCCTTAAAGACTTTTACATTTCAGAAGATTACACTAAGGGAGTTCTGGAGAAAAGGAAAATGCTGCAATCACACTTAATAGAGGAAAGAAAGACAGGAAATATCGCTCATTTATAATTCGACAAAATAATAATAAAAGGAAAAAGTAATACAAACAATGAAAAAGGGAAAAGAGAAACATCAACATCCCTAAAAAATAATACTAAACCAAGGAAATAACAAACATTAATGGCATTGAACATTAAGAAATTAAATGCTTATGATTAAATGAGCATCAGAAGCAATTCTCTTCCCTCCGACACAACAGATAATTAGAAATATCAATCAAACATCGGTAAACGGAAAACACAACATTCTTATTACGTAAATAACACAATAGCAAAAATTGATTCAATATAATAGTTAAATGTTTTTGTGCAAAATTCTTCGATATTAATTTCATTTTATCTCATAAAACGTATTATCATACATTAGTCTGTTATGCAACAGAGAAATCAAATGATGAACTTTATTAGGTATTTTAAACATACCTTAAGAGTATACGAAGAATTTCTTCTCCAAATTTTAATACGAATCAACTTAATATTATATGAACCAACTGTATTAACTTTATCCCAAAATCGAGAACAGATATGAAGAGACGAAGAATAAGACTTAATACCAGTGTTTTTAAGAGTTTGAGATCGTGATTGATCCAAATTGAATCAGAGTCAAAGCAGAAAGAAATTTGCATCAATATATTGTAAAAACTACCTGATAGATAGTAAATTCTGAAAAAAATTGTTAACTAAATTTTATAAAAAGGGTGTAATCTACGTTTTAAAGTTTTTGTTGCATATTTAATTTTAAGTTTCAAATTTCGCCGCATATAAAAATTACCTCATGATTCTTCCGTACAAGGTACCGCCTTTCTTTCATCTTAATTTTTTGTGGTTATTAGCGGTTCATCTCAGTACGTTTAGTGAGCAATTTTCATCTACCTTGAAACTATGATAGGAACTTCCGTCAGAGTTACTTCGTATGCATATGTATACCCACTTAGGATCCTTCTTTCCGCAGATGCTCATGGACGGCTGCGATCATATACTGTAGAGTGTCATACATTTTTGTTTGCTTCCTTTTTCCATAGAAAAAGCATTACTGCTACTACCAAATTAGCAGTTCAGATAGAACATAAAGCAAATATATATGAGATGTATGCAAAAAAACTAGATACTCAAAAATTAAAATATTTAGTATTTATTACTAATATCTATCTTTTCAATGTATTCACCTTGAGCATGTATTACATGTATTAAAACCACTTGAAAAACACCTCTGACCACTCTTTTTCAGATACTTCCGTAATTTTGAAATATGTAGGTCTCCAATACATCTTCCTTGCTTTCATATATTTTGCCGTTTAACTTTTCTATGATTTTGGAAAACAAGTAAAAACAGCATGGTGCTAAGTCAAGAGAATATGGTGGGCGATCTAGGATAGATACATTTTTTTAATTAAAATGTTCAATAGTTTTGCATACGTGTGCGGCGCGACGTTACCATGGTGCCAAAGAAGGTGTGGGATTCGTGACTTCGGTCGCTTGTCACACCAAGTTGATAACACTGCAGAGGACATGCTGTCACACACCACTCAGCATTAACTGCTTTTTGATCCCTTAGCACCAGAGTAGCAATATGACAGGTCTCATAAAAAAAAGGAGACGTCCGTTTGGTTGTTATTCTCAGTTCGTTTTCAAAGCACCATACCTTCACTTGTCACTTTGTTTCGGGGTCGTAGTTGCACAGGCATGTTTCACCACCGGTAAGAATATTGCAAACGTTTTTTTCTCGTCTATGTCCAATTTCTCTGTCATAATTCGACACCAATCTACTTGGCGGTCTTTCTTTTTATCGGTCATATTGTGTGGCTCCCATCTCGAATAATGCTTACGGAATGAAAGGTGATCGGGCTTGCATCGCTTTTGATCCAATATCCAGTTCTGGCTCAAGCTCTGCATATGTAATTCTTCGGTCATCTCAGATCAATTTTTCAACTGCTTCAACATTTTCTTGAGCTGTTGCGGTTGTTGGCTGGCCTGTCCTTGCTTTATCTTGAAAGTTTTCTCGTCTTTTTTTAGACTCATAAAATCGATTGAAAACTAATTAGTGAAAAATAGTTAGCAAAAGTGACCCACCAACAATAGTACCCAAAAGTTCAAAACATTCTTGGAGCTATAGTATCGTAGTCATTAATCTATAAAAAAGTATATCTATGATCGTAGTGAACAAAGTTTTTAAATCATTAGAGTTACTGCAGAGTCGTGCACAGAGATTCAGACAAGATATGCAAAGCTAAAAAAAAAAACCATTTTCTGCGTTGTTTCGGTAATGCAAGGTATAGAGATACCGTCACTTCAGTGGGCCACAAACCGAAACAATGCTGAAAATATTAAGTTTTTTTTAGCTTTGCATACCCTGTTTGAATCTCTTTGCACGTCCCTGAAATTTAGAGCCATTCCACATAATGTTAAATTATTAACGTCTATAAACTCACGTCGAAATTCCTCCAATTGGAATATACGTCCTCATTCATCAGTAAAGGTTTAAACGAATATTTACTTGTGATATAACTCTAGCTCATACTAATTTCTTCAAGCGAGTTGCAGCTAATGAGTAATGTTTTCAGCAGGTATACGAAAATGAGCCGCGTGGGAAGAGGTCGACGAACGAGAGTGTACGACTGCAACTACAATGCTGGCGAGAGTTACTACAAGCCGGTGCTGGACAGGCTGGATGGGAAGACGGCGGTAGGCAGGGAACCGGAGCGGGACAGGATCCGTGCCGACGTGGACGCGAGGATCAAGCACGCCCTGGACGAGATCGAGGCCCCCGCCGACGACCTGTTCGACTCGAGGGGCGCGCGGGCGTCGCGGGGCCGGCCGCTGTCATCGGCCTTCGAAGACGACGAGATAAACGATGACGTTAGTATGGTTTGGTTCAACGGTCGACTGATTAGTTTCGGTTCCGGCGCCGTTTTCAGGGCTCTGTATAGCTTAAGAAAACTTTATAAGATCACTTCGATGTCCGCCTGTCTGTCTGTCGAGATTCTTTTTTTCAGTAACACGTGAAGATTTCAAATTGAAATTAATATCAAAATACTTAGATCTATGGTACTTTGAAGTTATAAGAAATTCAGCTTCTAAGTAAACGCAACCAAAAAACACGGTCAATTTCGCCGTACGATTTTAATACTTACAAATAAATGTAAATCTGCAGAGTACTTTCTGTTCACTTAGGATTATGAAATTTGGCAAGAAACAAGATCTCGTGGAAAAAATACACAAAAAAATTGGAACGCCATTAATCTGTAGTTATATCACATAAAAACATCACACAAAAGAATATATTATTGTATGTTTTTTATATGTAGAATACGGACCATAATGTAGCATGAGAGAAATCTTTTAAATTTCCTTTATGCAATCCTATGAAAATTAAGATTTTTGAAAGTTAGAATTTCAATTATTTTACTGTTCTATTATTGCAATACAATTTTTAAAAAAAACGAAAAGGAATACAATAAAAGCTTCGAAATATCCGGATCCATTATTTCGCCGGTATCACTATCAGAAACAGGCAAAAAATTTTGAGGTTCCTGATGCATGAAATATCAACCTTATATAATTAAGTCATCTTGATGCACACTTAATTTATTTGTAATTATAAATAAATTTAATTTATTCAGAACGGTCAGGGCGCGAGTTCTATTCGCATTTATCCGATTGTTTTTTTTTTTCAATAAGATATAAATTGATACGTAACATATTTACAATTTCTAGCTCAATTGTAAACATTTTTTAGAAATATGGTACGTATTATCCAATTATATTATAGTGTTATCCAAATACAAAATACTAATTGAGAAGAAGGAAAGAAAAGGAAGATACATTGACGAAGAAGATACATGTAGAAGTACGAAAGATGAAATATAGAAAAAAAATGTATATATCTATTAATTCCAGTTACTATAACATAGGGTGTACATAATTAGAAAATACAAAAAATGTAGGGCGAAGGAAGCAGCTCTGTAAGTTCGTGTGAAGGAAGAAGTATAAATATATCTATTTTATATTTGTGAAAAGCCCTATAGGGCGTAAAGAGAGACATTAAGGTATAGATAAAAAATACGGTAGGTTTTTATGTTAGTTCTATAATTAACATTATATTACCATAAAAATTGCAAATGGCTTGGAAACGAGGTCATGGATTGAATGCGCGCCCAGCAACGTGACTGAAATGAAAATCAATGTGGAATATTAGGTTATTCATTGTGAGTCCGTGTTGATGAAAACATGGGTAAAATCCACTCAATCCCATGAAATATTATCATTTATTTCAATTCTGTTATTTAGTCGTAACTAGGATCATTTAAGATTGTATAAATTTAATTTAGAATCAAAACTTTTAACATTATACTCTCATTGTATAACACGCGATCGCTAAACTTCGGTTAAACAGGTGACCTATGTTTTTATTTAAGTTTAGTCAATTGAAATCAAGTAATTAATAAAATGTAGAGCTGAAAAAATATTCTTTATAGATATTTTATTAATAAATTGGTAAAGCAATAATCGTTTGATTGCATAACAATGTGTTGTTATATATTATGCAAGTACTATGTACCTACTCATTATTTATGCTTATTAAGAGATATTATTCCAATACTAAAGAGCTTAAATCAATATGAAAGCCTTAAACTAAGTTCACGTTTCAATTAAGTTATGTAATCGTGAGTCATGTTAGGTTGGCACACTGGCGAACGTGCGGATCGCAAGCAACGCTAACGGAGAGGAAAACGTGGAAATTGACTATTAAGTATTCACAAAGAGAATAAGGTCGGAGTCCCAAAACGTTCCGGCGAGGCTTTTGTTTAATTTATTTTTAAATTAAAATATTGCCACAAATGGGCTGGGAAGGGATTATCAGAACAAGATATTTTAATTGAAAACGTACAAATGGAGTAGACACTTACATTTCGAGCACAGATACTTAAATATAAAATAGTATCTGAACTATATTATCCGTTTTATAACATACGATTCAAGTTGCGTTCTCACGTTAGCGGTCATACTAATGGCGTGACGTTTAAATAAACGACGAATTATTGAGAAATACTAAAATTTAAATATCAGGAATAGCAATACGCTCAGCAAGTTATAGATCCTCTGGAGTCGGTTAATATTTTGGCTCATTCTTGAACAAATTATAGATATAATCGGTGTTTTACAATTTTAAACTATGTAATTGATGCTGTCAAAGTCCGGAGTCCCCGGCAATATAGAATTTGCCATAAAATGGCTTGGTATCATGCACCGACACAACATTACCTTCGAACAATCACCACGATTTCCAAATAATTTAACAATTCATGTATCAACAAAACTTATTTACAATATACTAGCTAGATCGGCAGACATTATTCTAGCCTTCCGATAGGTGGTGCGCCTAAAATTAATTCCGGGGCTCTACCTTGGAGAATACAAAATAAATGCGTTCATGTTTTATAATTCTAGGCTGGTCGCCCGTCCATCCTAGGGCATCCCATCCATCCTTTTAAGCATACCTCTTTCATTCATCCCTTCATCTACCTCTTCATTCAATTGTTCATCCATCCATTCCTCCATCAATCCATTCTCTTGTCTGACTACCTATTCGTCCATTCTATTTTGTCTATTTGATCATCTCGTCATCCGGCCATCCACTGTTTCACCATCTGTTTATCCATCCGGCCATGCATCCATCTGATCATTTACTCATCATCCAACTATTCTGCCCACAATTCATCCCTATTCGACCATTCATCCATTCACCTATCCAGCCATTTGTCCATTCGGTTACCCAACCTCCCGCCCATTAAGACAGGTAATCATTTGAGCAATATTTAAAAAATGTTGTCCACTACATGAACATATTGCGTAAATATGAATCATCTCGGCTTTTAAATGTGAACTTTTCAAACAAATCGACCACGACGCCACCCATCGGGTTTAGATATTTTGATAATATTTTTTGAAACTAAACCAACATTTGTCGTTAACACGAGTAATTTACGTGCTTATGTACAGAATTCTTTAATATCGCCACCTATTGGGTCATTATTTCGTGATTTTCTTTTTTAGAACTAAAGTAATCTATATATTGTTAATATGAGCTATCTTGTTTTATAAATTTGATGTATGTTCACACTCGATTACAACAACACCTTTAGTATATTTGCATTACTATCAACTATCCTCTCAATAATGCAAATTATATTGTAGAAATGTGACTTGAATTGATCAAATCGATCAAAAGTTACACGAACACTAAAACATACACATATATAATATGTTACATATTATCTTGTTTATATCTTTACATACATATTATATGTATGTAAAAATATAAACAAGATATTTATATACAAAAATTATTCGACTATTTAATATATTAGAAGGCATAACACAAAGAACAAACGTAAAGGATGAGGGGTGGGCGTGAGAGACCAATGATATGACATTAAGCCATAGACAATACTAAATGCTGACATAATATGACATTTGTAGGATTGCAAAAAAAGAAATTATTCATGAGGTACAGAAGAAAACTTAAATGTCAGTTCTTCGAATACTTATCCCTGTCGTTTTAGCTACCAAATACCAATCGCAATACAATGATTGCTTTTTACTATTCATTGTACTAACGTTAGTCGTCGAAAATTCTGACATATTAATAACACTGGTTCATTGATTTTGATATTATATAGAAAACCTCAAAGTAAATATTGTGAAAATGTCGAAATGAATTCCTGTATATTATAAACTATTTCATTGCCTAAACTTTAATTTTAATGTTTCTTAGTATACTTAGCGTTTATTTTACATTATAAAAGAGCCATGTACGTCAACGTGCAGGTTGAACACAGGTGTCCAGGCCTCCAAATACCGAAACAAAACAATGACAACAATCGTTATAGATAATGTAATCGTCAAAATATTTCGTCCTTCAAAACGTGTCGATTAGATGTGGCTTTATTTTGATTGATAAAGTCATCTAGTGCCGGGTGTTAGATGAAAAGGTTGATTATGTCTGACTAGGTTCAATAGCTATCAAGTTAGGACATAAGATTTCAGATAGAATTGAGATATTTTAAAATAAAATTCAGTAAATATTTACAAATATCAAAAACGGTATTGTTATATAGGTTCAATTTCTGTTAGGTATTTGCTATGAAAGAAAAAAGAAAAACGGTGAAAAGAGTGTCAATCATAGTGATGTAACATTATCAAAATTTTTAAGCGTTATTTCTCATTTGTAAGTATTTATATTATTTTGAAATTAAAATTGAAATTATTTTGGAATCAAAGTACATATTATTTTGACACTAATAAAATGGATAGTCTAAATGTGATCAATTTCCAACTGACGGTGCCACGATTCTAATAACAAACGTCCTCACGCTCATCCACAAGTTTACTGTCAGTTTGAACTCGGCAAGACAAACATTAAGAAATAATAAATTAATAATACACGATGCTCTGGCTAACCCGAACACGTCAATAGATAGTATGACGTGCGCCATCAATTTCTTATGGCGCGTTGGACGCGCACGTGGCATTCGTTTAAATGAAAAAAGCTGTTATATGAGCCGCTGTGTTAATTGATTGTTGGCGCCGTTTCGTTGTCTATTTCGATCGCAGAATCACGGGTTATAAATAAATTTTGCTATGAAATAAGTTTAAAACATTCCGTCCGGTTGTTATAATTATAATCGCTTGGAACGATCGTTTAATAGTGATGATCGCATTATGTATATATACACATTAATATTATATAATAGTAGACTCCGGTGTGTGTACATTGATGGTATGTATGGAAAATGGAGATGGTAGAATAAGAGGAAGGTATCGTAAGAGAAAATAAAGATTTTTAATTTTTTTCGTCTGTCTAAGGGTGACCGGGACAACAGTCTGTGTACAAAAGTGTACAGGGACCAAAACCAGAATCGATAGAGAAAATGAGATCGGAATCGATAGGAAAAACGTTCAATATAAAAGATGGAGGAACGCATTCTACGTCCACGCGGTTGAAGCCGCGGGCGAAAAACTAGTACAAAATAAAATAATGACTACTAAATTTTTATCCCAACGAAGTGAGCGGGATAAGGCAAATCGCAAATACATATTACGTTTACTTTCTTTTGTGATTTAAATTTGTTCGAGGTTTTCTATTAAAATTTTTCTAGTATTTATATAAAAATACCTTTTTTTTACAAAAACTATCCTTTTTGTTCTATTTCAAGACCTAATCTACGTCTATGTAAAATTCAATTACCATCTGTTCAGTGGTTTAAACGTGATTGAAGAACAAACATTTTAACAAACACACTTTTACTTTTATTATATAAACAATTGTCAGATTGTCTCAGAAATTAAGTGCAATTCAATGTTTTAATTTCGGAATATTTTGTAAATTTATGAGTCAATGTCTCTGATTCGTTGATTACATAATTTTCAAATCACCTAGCGACAAGTGAGTCGAATAAAACCGTGTTCCCTTTAAACACAGGCTAGAAATTGAAGTGCTGAAGTTACTCAGTTTACGAAATTAAGTACTAATTCAAACTTACTTAATTTTTTAATTAAACATGGAGTAGTGCATAGAGCGAGAATAGTGCTCCAGTTTCTGGTTTCCACTCGAGAACCTTTCTTCTCCAGCGATTGACGGTTCTACGAGCGATGTGATCTGCCCATTGCCGCTTTGACTTACTGATTTTGTAGGCTATGCGAGTTCGCGTCTGACTTGTACACCACCTGTGAATGTAGTTCTCCCTTAAGTTTCAAGTGCGATTTTACAAATAATAAATATCGAAATACCAAACAACATATCACGCTAAATGTCTGGCGAGAAATGCGGGTATAAAGTACACATAATAATAGACGAACATTTACTCTTTGTAGATTTATAAAAATCTCAGTAACTAAACAGCCATCATCACGCATAGGTATTTGATTTGCCATTTATCGTTTACTAGAAAGTTAGCAGACAATGTCATACTAATATCGTATACGACATAAAAAACACTTCCACTCGCACAAATCGTTTGTCCCGTTATAAGCCACGGATTCTAGCAAGCGGTTGCCAGGTAGTAAACTTTAGATTTAAAGACGGGACTGCCTAACTCTAAGTTGTCACTGCCAAATTACATTCAACGGAACCCTAGGAGTCGTAAGTGTTTAATTCGCACCTGTCAGCTATATATATACCATAGCAAGAAACACTGTCGAGGCCTCATTACCTAGATGTATAGATGTCAGCGTCGGTGAGAAAATCTTGACAGGAATAGCATCGGGCGTTAGGTGCACGCAAAAGGTTAATCTTGCTAGCGTATCGAATTTATTCACACCGAGAAACAGGTGATGGAAGTACTGGAAACATAATAATGCTATGTTTATTTGTTTTTTCTCGTTTTCTCTTGTGATACAATAAATGCCATTCGAATTAAGCTTTAAGATAAAAGCTATTCTCAAAGTTAAAGATTTGTGTAACATGTTTTGTATGAAATATTTTTATATCTAATAAATGTTTATATAAAAGGATTGTTTCAAACCTCCTACAGAAGTAGGTCGAAAATTCCCATAGAAATTAAGAAAAAAGCACATACAAATTAACGAATTCTAAAATATATCTAAGTGAGTGCTGTAAAGAAATATTAATTATGGTCTTTAATATATGTATTTACACAGATTTTATTTTTCATATCAATTTAGAAAGACAAAATGTAGCATTTGAACATCCAGATAGTTCGCTTTATGCTCGCTCTGAATGTGGCAGTATGCGATATGCATATGAAATTCTGTAATCACTTCCGGAAAAAGGAAAACGAAGGGTTCAAGATTAATGAAAAATACAAGCTTTCCAAAATTAGTTAAGATGAACAATTTAGGATTGTGATAAATAATATATATTTTTTTTAATTTTTAGTAAACCATTTGCAGGCTACTTTCTGAAGCGAATTCGTCAAATTAATTTTTTAACACAAAAGAACATTAAACTATGCGATTAATCAGATTAAAACAACTTATTACAATTATAAAATGTTATTAATTAATATTGTAATAATGTCTCTTTGCTAATCGCACATCACTTATTGTAGGAGTAGTAACTCGAAGTACCATCTTCACTCTTATGATAGCTTTATTTTAACAAGCTCATATTAAACACTTTCTACAGAGAAACACTTTCTATAAAACAATTCTACAGAGTTTTAAAGTTTTTCATTTATTTATGAAATTTTGTTGTTATAAGTCAGCAATTCGTCTGTACACGTATATGGCATCTAAGAAACATTCCAAACAAATTTGATGGCAATTTGTACTTTGATTAGGTTTCGCTTTTTAACTTTGCCTAAATAAGGTGCCTTTCATGGGAAAATGTGATTTTGCACAAAAAGAAATACAATTTTTAAACATTACTTTATAACATCATCTCGTACGGTTGTGTTTAAGCAATGTTTAAAGCAGGGCTTCCCAAACTGTGCGTCGCGACGCCCTGGGGCGTCGCATATCGACTGAGTTGAGAGGCGTCGTAAAAAAATGGCAAAGTCCTAAGGGCGTCACGTAAAAATAAGTTTGGGAAACCCTGGTTTAAAGGGACAATTAGTAAAAATTAAAATTATAATCCCTATTTCCATCATAACTTTGAATTGATTAATATTTATTTCTTTTATTATAGGCCATGGTTAAATAAGAAAAGATAGAAATATTATAATTTACGGTTTTATATTATAAAACTTCATATTATTTTTTGTTGAAAAACAAAGTCAAGTTATTTACGTGCGAAGTTCAGATCTTAAAAATAAATGTAATATGTAATCATGCATTACATCTTTTTTTTTTCGATTTCAGCTGTCGGAATCTATCAGACGTCTCCGTGCAGGTAAGACAGTATCCCGTTTCGCTGAGGATATCGACTTTGAGAATAATCTAGCCAACTTAGAAAATCGTATCAAGTTGTCTGACAAGATCTTAGAGAGCGCTGGCATATCTCAAACCGAAACTAGTGCGTCGAGACGCGCCTTAATTGAGAATGAGCAACGCACCGAAAAACGCATCGCCCGCCGTCTCAAAGAAGATGAAGGGACTCTAACCAAGTGGTCAGCACTCAAAGGAGCGGAGGAAGACGAAACCGCGGCCATCCAAAGGGCCAGGGCCACCAGAGCCCGGCTGACAGATCTAGAAGATGAAATGACTGAATTGAACGAACGCAGCGCGGCGAGGGAAAAAAGGGCTGCTAGGCTCCGAGCGCTGGTTGCGGATACCGACACTGACGTAGACACAGCTGCGGTAACAATGCGCGCACGCATTCATACCGAAAAGAAGCAGGTCACATTTTAAATAAATCATACGCATCCGATTCGTTTCACAATTACATTTTCGCCATAACGGGGCCCAGATAGATATTTTATAGTATGAAAATCATCAGTAATCAAGTTTTAAGAATTGTTTTCGCTGTTAATATATCATTATATTTTTTAGAATAGCATTTCACTTATTGAAAAATAAGTTACAATTTTAATCTGCGCATTGCATTTAAAAATTTCAAAAACGATTTTTTAACAGTAACAATATTTAAACACTGTCGTGAACGACAATGGTTATAAAGTTAAACAGAGCATTGATGAATCGGACGTAAAGGTTTTTATGTGAATTCCTGAAATTATTCTACTTCATACATCTCGGTCTACTATAATATCTATCTTCTATATAAACGACTATGTTGCACAGTAGACAATGTAATACATCACTTTATTTTGTAGGGCGTTATTAGTGAAGAAATATTGTGTATGAGTATGTATAAAGAAATTATGTACGTATTAATTACGCTCTTGCATTTCTTTGTTTCATAGTATTTTTTTTTTCTATTTTATACTTATTTGTTGACCGAAATAAAAAGTTATTGAAATTAAGTTTTTTTATTTAAAATTTCCCAATTCTTTTGGTTGTATTTCATAGTAGATTGTGGACTCGGCTCTGTTTTTGCAGATATGAAATAAATTCCTAAATTCAAAATAGAATTGGTAGAGTGGTAACTAGACATTTAGTACTAAATGTGGCATATTTTTCTAATCTTAAAAAATATTTTAGGGTCTCATTTTACTGACTGACTGATGACTGACGACTTTAATCACAAGATAAGCTAATAGTTGGAAACTAAAATTTATAAATGCATTTTAGAGCGCCATTTAGTAGTATGTAGACGAGAAGTACGTAGAAAAAAAAGAGATATTTGTAGACATCAAAGGCGAAACTGATTACGGTTTTACCATAGAGTTATTTAGTTCGTTGCTAGTTTTAATTTAGATATAAATCTTGGTTTCAGATATAAGTAACATTTCAGTTTTGTTACTGTCAAGTTACTCAAGCAAAATTCATTTATTTTTGTATAAATTGGTACATTTAGTTGTGTGCTATATACGTATAATATTTTATCGGTTTTAATAATGTTCTTTTAATCGTTTTTATGCGAACATAAAAGTAAATAGTGTGAATTCATGGAGAACTTCATATTTCGTTACACGTATTTGTAGAAAAAATATTTTAGGCCAGAATAATTGAATATTTAGACGGAGTAGTATCCAAATATTGTGTAACTATGTGATGTTGACGATCTATTGAGATCACAAAAATTAAGTAATTTGTACAAAATCGGGAGTTGGATTGGTGACCGCTCCGATCCGGTTATGGCACATCCATCTCCAGCATTTTCGTGTCTCTGAAGAAATGTTAAATAGTTGGTCTTTTTCGAATCATATCAGTTATTTTAATCTGGTCAGGAGCTTTAGTAATTCAATAATAATAATCTCATGCTGATGTTGACATTTGCATATAAAATGTACCATTCATTATATTTCGTAAGTTGATTCCTAACTAAATTGTTGGAAGACGTGGTTGTTTACGTTGTATTTCTGTGCAGGTATTTATGCACAATAATTATGTTTCATACGTATACGTAATTTTAGAGACCAGTCTTAGAGACTACTGACTGGCTTAGAGACTAAAATGAATACTGGTTGCATGTATGTCCATTGCATATTTTAGAAAATGATGGAATATAAAATGTATTTTGAAATGTGACAAATGACATGTATTCATATTTTAATCGTTTTTATCATTGTTTACCATAACATTCTTGTTAACCCAACTTGGTTATTTTGTTATTTTTAGCATCTCTTGAAAGTCGTCGGATATAAATATATCAGTAAAAGTAACGTTAAATAGTTAAGTTGGTATAGTATTGTGTATCAATTATAAAGTTTAGATTCCTATTCTAGTACGGTAGTGAAATTTGATTGTGGGAGGAGAAAAATCAAAGAAGAATCAATACAGTGGAAGACGAGATCCGTAAATAGTATGTGTGGAGTGTCTGAAAGTAGATGTGGAAACAGCGATATCAGAGAGCGGTGTGGTTTGAAAGATACATTACCTAGAGTAGAAAATGTTATGTTGCGGTAGTTTGGCTAAGGAAAATGAGAAAATAAATTTATGAAGCAAATGTATATAAAAAGAGGATCGACAAGGACTTCCTAGAAAATCTTATACAAACCGAAATGGTGGCATATAAAAAAAGGGCTAAATTTAAGGTTCCGGAAATGAGGTTGCACCATGCTATTGATGTATATCAATGAGGCAAGGGAGATATTCAAAGATTCTGCCTTCCTTTTAGGGAAATAGTTTTAAAGATTTTTAGATACAAAAAGCTGCAGCGCAGGTCACTAGTGCTGTTTTTGATGGCTCTTATTGCGCGTGGTCTTTGCCTTTTTCCAATCTTCTTAATTTTTACTGAAAGCTTGCGTCTGTGTAATTGTATGTTTGATTTAATATTCTAGGTCCACTAAACAAACATGGGAGATATGTTTAGAAGCAAGGCTATGACCTTCTGCGACATATTTTTGCAGCCGGAAGCTGCTTACGACATACTCGCCGAGTTGGGAGAAATGAGCAATGTTCAGTTCATTGACGTATGTACTGCTTATAAAAACTTTGTTTACTTAACTATCTATTTATATGTATACTAGACGACCCAACAGACATCCCGCCAGACCGTTGGCTTGCCTACCATCAGCAAGTTCAGGAAACTATATACTAAATGACATTTGACATTGAATTAGGAATTTCAATATTTTTGTTACGTCATTGTGTGATTGCTGTTTCCCAAAACAAAATTTAAACAAAATTAGTGAATTTGTTGACGGTTATCGAGATATTTTATATCTGTTGAAACAGATAATAAAACTGCAATGTTAAAACAACGCCAAGCTATGATGCAAGTGATTTGAGCATCTATTGATGAGTACGTCAAGTACCACATGATTCGATATCAATGCGACTTAAGGTATACAAAGCTGCCTGTTATAAACAGAATAATTATGAATTATTCCCAGAGGTCAATTATTCATTAACTTCTCCGTAGATTTAAAAGGTCAGTTATTCATTGTTGAAAATATTAAAAGAAGGGGTGAAATTTTGGGGTTATATGTTTTGTTACGGAAATAAATTCAAGAAAATAAATAAAAATAATAAACTTGATTGCATCATCAACTACTAAGTGCATTTTTGAATCATAACCAACAAGAGACCTCTTTATATGCACAAAAAATTTCATCATAATCGGTCAATTCGTTTAGGAGTTCAGTAACTAATCCACGTACAGAACAATTATATATATAAAGACTTTATAGGAAGTAGCACTCATTTCTGAGTAAAACTTTTATTTGTAACAAAATTTCGCCTTAAGTAATACAACTGTACTTTACCCAAGGACAAAGTTAAGAGTTATCATTGTACAAAGTAAAGCTTGATGAATGAAGCAAATTGAGATAGAGTCTATGATTTAAAATGAGAAAATAAAAATTGTAATCGTCCGGGTTGAATTGAAAAGATTTCCATCTCATTAGAACAGAGATTATTATTATTATGCTTAGCCACAAGTTTACAAGTGTAATAACTAATAATCGCGTCTTTCTGTTCTCCTTTCGAGATATCTGTTTCTCCACGAACTGTTTTTATTCTGCTGCTGTGTTGTTAGATATTTCTCTTTTCATTTCATAAGATTTCTCTTTTTTGCTTTTAAATAGATTCTTTAGATGATACAATACCTCAGAATATGAGAGTAACTATTTAAGATGGAAATAAATTATTAGATATTTGAAAAAGTTCGCAATGCATTACATTAATCGATAATTGAAAATCTTTTTGTGTATATAAATTTAGTTCAAAAAACCAAAAAACACGCTTTAATAATAAATCCAACTAAAACGTGAAAAATGATTGTTAATACAGGCAAAAAAGCGTGGGGTGCTCGATAAATCACTTCTCGAAAATATTCGATAGGTAGGATTAGTCCAAAAATTGCACGAAAGATGTGGCACAAAGCGCCTCACTTTTTTACTATAATACTAATATTATAACTTCATTATTTTACTCCTACATTGAGAATTATTTATCACTTTTTTCTTCGATTTACCATTAAAACGAGATTGTTAGTTTTTACAAATTATATATTATTGTCTAACCTTCGAGTCTCAAAACGATATCAATTGTATTTAAAACCAAGAATCTAAGTTTATACGATTAATGACTACGTAACCTTTTCATTTGATCTAACGCATCATTTTTGCATAGAACTTCCCCTGTTAGCTTTGAGGTATTAAGTTCTTTTATTTGAATTCCATTTAGTGGCCCTTCACGACTTAATTTACATAAGCCTGTCCTAGCAAACAACCAAGAACACAGATAAATAGTTATTTACGCAGTTGCGTAATGTACCGCATAATGTTGTATACGAAGACCTGAGGTTGACGCTAGCGACATGACACTTTGAAGCACCCTCTTGCCATTCTTCCCTCGGCACTTTTATATTGTATTTTATTGGATTATATTATGTTCAATTGGGTGAATTTAAAACTGAGTTACATAAGTTAACGTTGCGGTATACAACTTATACTTGTGACATACAGAAGTTTTTTAAGATTTTTTTACTTTCTAATTTTACAAAATTTCAGAAATTCAAACACATTTTAAAATTTTCGAATTTAATTGTTTTTTACATTTATTAATTTCAATTAATTTATCAAAAATTTTTTGCAAAAATATTAACATATTTTTTAAATTTTCAATTACAAATTTACATTTTTAAAATTATTTTTTTTTATAATTTTATTTTTCAAAATATGAAATTATAATATTACCATGGGTCCTTGATAAATCCACGAAATTTAAATGAAATCTGACCGTTTAAAGTGGATCAAAATCGACTTCAAAAGAGTCGGATAGGTACAAATAAACAAGCATACAGGTGAAACTAATAAAAGCCTGTTAAAAATAGAATCGTTTCTTTGGAAAAATTATAATAAAATATCTCTAAATATTTAGGTGATGTTTTTCTCTTTCAATTTCAATGGCACGGTTTTGTTTTTATTTTATTGATACCAGTAACTATGACCAGCCGACTCAGAATGAGACACATCGATTACTTTTAGAAACTACTGTTTATATCTTTGTATAATAAAACTAATTAAATAAAACTACCCTTTTCGTCATCTCTTACGCTTCGAAAAATTCAACCTTACTCTTAACGAGTTAAGTACGTAAATCGAGTAGCTAAGTGCTCAAATCTAGCCAACAGGAGGGCGTTACGGTCTTTATATAATTTAACACTTCTGAGCATACAAGCGAATTAAATAAATTCATCTATATAGGTATTAGCTATCTCGATTTCATTATTGTATTTTTTTCAAATTCGTGTATATGTTATGTTAAAATATTATTTCAATTTTTTCACATTGTTTTTAGTCAAATCCGGAATTGAGCGCATTTCAAAGAATGTACGTGACAGAAGTTCGCCGATGCGAGGAAATGGAGAGAAAATTGCGTTTCATGCATTCTGAAATGGTAAAAGATAAAATACACACACCGAAGAATTTTAAAATACCGCGGGCTCCACACCCCAGGGATATGGCGATATACGAAGTTATTTTTCACATATATATATTAGATTTAAATACATTTTTGTAGTGAAAAATTCTTTGGGACCTTTGTGATTTGAAACTCGATGAAAGTAATAGCGACACTAAAAAGAGACAAACATACACATCTGTAGGATTTAGGCTACAAGAGAATGAGATAGAATGTGAGATGAGATAGAAAGACATATGTATCCCTGCGTATTGTCACTTGTTGAAACTGAGACCTTTAATGACAGTCGGAAAATCAAAATTAATATACAACAGTTATCTAATATAATTACATACATGAAACAAATAAACTCTCATTCGAAACTGATTTTCGTTGTGTCATTGGCGAGCGAAATTTTCGTTAGTTTATCATTCGAACTAACTTCATATCTTAGATCGGCGCGCGCAGCTTCAACGACTTGCTACAATATATTCTGATTTTATCATCACAACACTGCTAAACAAGTATTACTTTAAAAATAAAGAACTGTCACGGATTCTTTAAAGAAACGATTGTGTAATTTGATTTTCAGTCCATTTTGGAGAAATGGGAAGGCGAGCTTTGGAAATGTATGAAAATCAAATATGTATGAAGAAGAGATATGTGGTTTTAAAAGAAACGTATTACCTTCTAGCCCAGATTGGGCCATTAATAGGAGATGTGGAGCTAAACCGTGGAAATCTTTTAAGGTTTGTATAAAATTTTGCTTTACTTTTGCTTCTCATACACTGAAATTTTTATCAAATGCTCTGAAGGCAGAATTAAAAACATGAAGTCTTTTAATGGTCATAGTTTTTAAAGTTGTAATATCAACTTTAAAGATAACATTATTTTTAAATATATAAGGATCTTTATATATTTAAAAATAATGTTATATACGAAAACACTACGCCTCTGATAACGCGTTCAATTTCAAACCATTGTTTGAGCTATAATATTTGAGGATCTTTTTCCTTGGATCCCGTTATTAGATCCTGATTTGGTGACTAATGAGACCACTTTAGGGGTACACTTTTTTAAAGAAAAATACGAATTAGGTCTGCGATCGACGAAATTATTACTGAACATACTTAAAAAAAATACGTGCAAATGAGCATCGAACCTCCTCCTTTTTTTGAAGTTGGTTAAATATTAAGAACCAAACGCCGTAAGCTCAAATCTCTTGCATTTAAATAATTACATGATGTTATATATTACATCTGCCCGTCTTTTATTTTGTTTTCGCATCTTGCAAACTACACGAAATTTTACGTGTTTTGGATCTTTATTGTACAAAAAATATTACTCATTACAATATAACGACACATAAGTATAAAGTAAAAAAAAAATACTTTATCATATGTTGACAGTAGACAAACGTCAATGTGGATTAATAGTTATTTATTGATTTGCTCTATAATAGCACAATTCGAACTATTACAATTAACAATCAATTCATCAGAAGTTTTGCTCCTTGGGCTATAAAACAAAACAACATTCAAAGCAGGGAAGTGTCCATTTAAAGAGTTGTAACACATCGCTAATAAATACATATGCGATTGTTATTCACAACAGAGTATAATTGAGGAATGCGTCAAGTTTTTCTTTTTGTATTCATTATAAGTGAATTATAAATAAAAAAATTGTTTCAAAGAATTTATGGCAACGAAAGAAGAGCAGGCGTATTGAAACTGTATTCTGGGGTGATAAGAAGAGATAAGAGCTATGCATTCGAAACTATGATGTGGCGTGTGTCCAGGGGAAACATTTTCTTGAGACTAGCTGAAAATGATGAACTTCTAGAAAATGCCGAGGTAAATTAGCATAACTGCTTACAAATCTAATGTCAATTTTTGGTTTGGTTTGGTGAGAATTTCAAATAAAATAAACGCTCTTTGTTTACGCCATTTTCCCTTTTTTAAAAATTGTAGTATGTCTCCCCTAGATCATAAACAACTGAGGGACGCAAAGCGAAGCAAACAGCGTGGAAGAAATGTTACTCTGACATTCAAATAACGTAGGGATCTGAGCATGCGATCGATGTGTGAACGCGCAGACAAAAAAAGCGGGTCGATGTGGGATCTATGTACTTATATACAAAAAATACGTTTGCGGGATTGAAACATAAAAACAATACTGTCCCTAAACGATGACACGCCGAGTTCCTAGACACTTGTGACGAGCTTCGGCGAAAACCAGGCGAACTCCGAACTGACTATACTTCAGGCTGTCTGGGCGTATACATCCTTAGGTACGGAAATGCACAACATAAGATAAATGTAGGATATCTCCTTCGTAATGTACTTAAATACAAATAATAATAGCGATCATAATAAAAAAAAAATCTGAGTAATAATAGCGATCATAATAAAAAAAGAAATCAGGCAAATCGGTTCAGGCGTTCTCAAGTGATGATCTTACATATAAGCAGAATTGTATTTTTATTTGTATAGATAATTCGAAATATGTATTACATCAACAACTGAATTATGTATTTGAATAAAATATAAAGACGGGGAAAAAGTTTTTTCGTATTTAATATACAAATACAAGATAATTATTAATCATATTTTATTTATATTTATTTATAATATGTATATGACATTTTGTTCAACATCATATTTTCATTTATAAGTAATGATGTAATCCCATTGCTGTAGAAATTTTGGTACTTCTCATCAAAAAATTACGGCAAGTAGTTTTGACAGTCCTCTCTTGATGTTAACCTAACATTACCTAAAGAATTCTGAAGATGGAACAGGTGCAAATGTGAAAGTACAAGGTCAGGGATATATGTTGGGTGCATTAGTACTTCTTAACTAAACTCATAATATTTGCAAAATGGATAAATAGTGTACAGCCTTGAGTTATCATGGTGAAAAATCACACCCTTTCTGTTCATCGATTCGGGCTGTTTTTTCCCTTCTTCTTGTTTGAGTCTCATCAGCTAATCTCAGTAGAGATCCGAACTGTTGGTCTTGCCCGGAAGTAAAAGCTCATAATAAGTAATGCCCTTCCAATATCACCATATATGTAGCTTCAATTTATTGCGAGTTAATCCGGGTTTCGCTTTAATTTATGGAGTTTACTCACCTCTTGACTATGATCTTTTTCGCAGTTTCTTGTCATAGGTAATCTATTATTTATCACCAGTGATCAATTTTTCAAAAACGTTTCGGTTTCATTACATTTTAATAGAGAAAATTATTAGATTTCTTCCAATGAACTCTTGTGGAACACAAGTATCGAGCTTTTTTGTATATCCAGCTTTTTTCAAATGGGTCAAAACTAAATTGTGGTCAAGTACCAGCTATCTTGTAAAAACTAATATGCCGATTTTGCTCTACTTTTTCCAAAATTACATTTACTTCATCCATGATCGGTCGACCAGAGTGAGGTTCATCTTGGCATTAAAATTACCGGCCTAACAATTCTGGAACTAGTTTTGTATTACTCTTACCGACATTGCATTAGGTCCATAATCGTCATAACTTTTTTACGCGGCTTGTGTCGTATTCCTTTTTTTTTAACAAAAGTTAAGAATGTATCGAATGTCCATGTTAGATTCACTCATTTTAATGGACAGAAAACCAACAAAAAATTTCAGGAAACTGTTTCTACTTTTTAATTTTCTTTTTGTAGAACATAATCCATTTAATAGTATTAAAATTAGCCAGATACAAACAGCACAATCAAAGAGATTTAACTGCAACTTTTCCTCACAGAATACGAAAAAAATTTTTTCCAGACGAAATACAATGAAAATGCATTTGTTTGTTCACGCATAACGTATAAATAACCGAATGTATTCATATGGGATTTTGACTATTCGATGCGGAATCGTTTATGATAGAGGTTTTTAGGCTATTTGTAATATAAAGATTGCAAAATTATGTTTGTACGAATGTGTGTCGTATACTGACAGATGGACATTTTGTAATAAAATAAGATTATATTATATAATATGACATGATTATCTTTTATGAACAAAAAATTTTAAAAAGTAAAAATTGCACCTCATATGTTATCACTAACATCCATGGCTATGGAAGGTCCAAGATTAACATCAAGGCCGCTATTGTAATAGCGGGACAGGGATTAGATCTGACAATGGAACCAGAACTGATATCGATAACAGAACCGTGATCAGGATTGGAATTGACAGCACGAACGGCTAATATTCCAAATTAAAAAAATCATTTCTATGCACACGCAAACAAAACTACGGGCATATTATAATCGTAAAAA
>BGZK01001889.1:0-97293 GCA_005406025.1 Eumeta japonica
GGTATAGTGTTGTCTTCGGTAACTTCATTGTCTCTTATAATTATAGGCGAAGCAGTTCTACTACTGATCGATTTACAACATGAGGCTCACTTATGTCCTTTAGTAATTGTTATACCTCAAGATTATATTTTCTATAGTTTATAACTATTTATAATACTAGGTTATTCAGTATTGTTGACATATAATGATATATGGTATACAGTAATTCTACGTATTCACTATCAGTCAGTAATCACTGTGTATGATTGCAATTAAGTTAGAGGTATGTATGAATTTACACACTCTTGTTTCTAAATCGACCATACTCTCCTGCACTTATTTCTTATTAATAATGTCTTATCCTAAGAACTATATTCCTAGTTTATTTCAGCCTTTATAATGGTGTAGTTAGTATCTTTACTATAGTTTTTGGGATGTCTTGCAACAATGATATATAAATCAATTTAAGTATGCGCTGTTTATAAATATTAAGTGAGTGTGACAATCAATAAATATCTGTAGCTATAATTAACTAAGAAGCGTGCATGCATTTAGGCACTTACATAATTAGCTTAACAATTAAGTGTTCAATTTATTTCTTAATGTTTATTATTACAATATAGTGTTTAGAATTATAACAGTGCACTCAGTATTTTGACTGTAGCTCTATTCTATGGTGTGTAGGAGTAGTATATACTACTCCTATCGAAATTCCTAACACTGTCTTACGTATATACGTAGGACAGTGTTAGGAATTTCCTATTAGTGAGTAAGAAATGGGAACTCGATTAAGAGAAATGTATAAGATTGCACCTTTTGTTTGATACTGTCAGATCTGTTTAAGGCTACCTATGAAGGCAGGAACTGCTAAAATTTTGTCTATGAGTGTCAGAATTGATAATGTCTAATTCATTATAATCATACAAGGTATATTAGTGATTAAGTTGGTATTTAGCTTATTGGCAAATAAGGGATGTAAATTTGATCTCGGTCAATTTGCATTTAGACACGCTCTCTTGCGTCTGAAATATTGTAGCGATTTTCTGGCCTGAACTTTTCAGTCTGGTATTTATTTATTGTTTGCAAGTGTAGTTTAGTTAGTTTTCTAAGGCAAACGTGTGTAAATAAAGTTCAAGTGTTTAATGGCGTCGCGTCGTCACTCACGCGCAGCACTTTTGTACTATGCAATGTGTAGAGAATATATTTACAATTTGTGTTCTTAAGGAGACAACTGAGCTAATTACTCTATGTTACCTATGGTTTTTGGGCTTAATATTGTAGGATGAGTAATGGTAAAACTGCTATGGTCAACAAATCGATGAAAACTATAAATATGAAATAATTTAAGGAAAAAAGTTTACCTGCTTAACAATTCAAATTTAAATTTGTACGCTTGTAAATGTTCACATCAAAGAGATATTGCACGCCTCACAAGCGGAGCGCATGAGGTAGTGCTCTACTCTCGCCTAACGAAAAACGAGTGATTTTTTGAACTTTAAATGTCTTTATTTATTACATGTTGCACTTGTAAAATAATGTATGCACTCAAACGGCAAGAATAATCACTGATTTTAATATCTGTAATATCTTCAAAACACATTTTGTTATAGAACATATTTTAAAAACTGTTTTAATAATGTTTTTCGTGGACGTCCGTGTGTCTGTGTGTGCGGATCCTGTATGTGGTCACGATAACGAATGAAATACTTCACTAATCGAGTATTCTTTTTTCATTCGCTTTAGTATGCATCTGAATAGAAGCCTATTGAATTTCACTGTCTAATTCGGTAGTTTAATTGATATTTAATAAACAAAATTTTGATGAGTTTCTTAGTAAAAATTTTTTTATTAAATCTTAATCTAGAGAACATAAGAAACCCGAAGCGTGACTGTCTTTTTTATTCTCAATGTTTAAGTGGAAATTTTGACACCACGGTATTTTTTTAATTTATTTCAATTTAAAACAAAAATGACGATTACGGTATAAATTTTTGTTAATATATAGAATGTAGAGTATTGAACAATGCATACCAAGTAATTTGTAATCCTTCATAAAGAGTGAGCTCCAGTCGTTCGTCGGAGCTGACATATACACTTTTCTTTAGCAAGAATGGAGTAACCGCTATGAGGCGTGCACTTTTGGATTTTCCAAATTTTTGCCATTAAATATATTCTGAGATAACGTGCTGAATTTCAGATTGTCGCAAATGAAAGACAAGTATGTAAGTATCGTATAAGTATTTCAGGAAGGGAATATGTTTAAACCATAAAATGAAAATTTCTACAAAAGTGATAAACTGATAGTAGTGATAGTGTATCATATGAAAAGTGATATTATTAGAGCGCTGTCTTACAATTCGTGTATGTATTTATATATAACACTTAGAATAATAGTTAACTGTTTAAATTTTTAGAAAAGCATAATTTTCTATATGCGACATTTTGGGATAGCCAAAAATATATTGGGAATGTTGACTGTATGACATTTGGGTATAGCTCTACTTTTCTACAATATTCTTGAAAAAACTTTAGAATGTAACATTTTAATATAACCTTAAATTTTCTAAAATTAATATTTTAGAAAAAAAAATGAGGATGTAATTTGTATGACATTTTGATAAAGTTTTGTTCAGTTATGTAGAAAAAAACTTGAAAATGCAAATTAGCAACATTGTGGTATAATAATAACCTTAGGTTTTATTAATATTCTAGAAAAGATTTAGAATGTAAAATATGTGATGTTTTGGTATACCTCTATTCATTTTGTTATTAAATATTCAATATTCTAGCATACCTTCTTATATTACTGAATGGATATAGCGCCTTAAGTTATTATGCGTTATGTATGTTATATTTTGCTAGAAATTTTAAATTTCATTACAATATTTACAATAAAAGGATCTTTATCGTTAACTTTGTTTTAATTTTATTTCAAATGAGTTCTTTGACTTCTAAACAGATACAAATAGATTTTCATTGTTTACAGAATTCTATTTGCGGAGTTTCATAGTGATGTATAATGATAAGCGGGCGAGCAACACGCGAACCCCTCACCGACCCTCACGTCTGTTCTTCCAATAAAATCCTTGTCTAATATCTAGATATTGGTTTGAGAAGGTCAGCAAATTCGAACATCTACAACAAGTGTATCAATAGCTAGACTCCTCCGAACTACTCAGGAATTGTCCCTACGCGCTTCGTGACATCACATCATCAGGAAGGTCGATACGGTCAACGCGGCCATGCGCTTAAGTAAGCTGACAATTGTTCGAAAACACCGACACCACCAAAATCTGGCCACGCCGTTAGTCGGGCGATCAAAATTGATCGGTTTGTAACTTTCGATAAAGTTTATTTTCCCTCACGTTTTACCTTTCGACAGGTTGGGCTGTGCAGCCGTAGAGTAGTATGAGTTCTAATCATTAGTAACTCACAAACCGATAGCAAGCACCTGCTCACTATCGGTTTGCATCGGTAAATTACGTCTCCCACGCAGGTCGGAGCGGGTGGATGCCGATGCACCCAAACGAATCCAACTATTATGTGTGTGCAAAAAAAATCAAAACTCGAATGACTGTTCTATTTTAACTGGACATATTGTTTTGTGTATTCTGGTTCAGTGGTTAAGAATGTTGCCTTGGCGATAGAAGGTACCGGTTCAACCAGAATTACTGACGAATTGATGAGTTTTCGATTTAGTCGAATTACTCGTTCCGTGCCTCGCAGAACACGTTAAGCTGTCGGTCGCGGACTTCGGCAACGCAGTGGTGATGATAGCCGCGAGCAACCTCCGAACCGCACGGAGTCAGCGTGGAGGGACTTAGGATTAAAAAAATCCCTCAATCTGTAATGAGATTGTGGGAGCTTGTGTTATAACAATGGGCTTATTATAACCTGACGCGGTAACGATACTGCTGTAGGCGTTAATGAGTGTGTGTACAATGTAAACTCTTAATAGAAATTCTATATTCTTCCCGGTAGGTGGCGGTGGTATCGAGAGGAGGTCGCGTTTATAAAAGATCCACTTCGCAGTTGACATGATGTAATGTGCGTTGGAAGGGATTTTCGTATTATCCGTATATATAAAAAAAAATCAAAATTAGTTTTCTCAATAATTTATTTATTTTAAGCATATTACATCCATAGTTATTATCATTTTATTGTATCCGTTTACTCTATTTTATTTTTTTTTTTTTATTAAAAACAAACATAATCGTTTTTGAATTATTTTAATATTTTCCTACTCTTCGTATATATTTGATGATAGTATCCCCAGTTCATTGATGCCTTCGCATATCACATGTTATGTTACAAAGTTGTTCATACAATAGATAGACACGTATGCGACATCTTGCGGTAACTTTGGCATTTATTAAAACACTAGTTAGTTAGTAGCGTTAATTTAATACGCTATGGATCCATATCTATCCGATACAAAAATCATTGAAATAAGGTTGAACCATTTGAAATGTCTTAATCGGTGCACCTAACATTATAAGAAGCTATTCTCATACTCGTAACACATGCCAATATCAGATTTACAATCAACGGCGTAATGATAAATAAAAGGGGGGGGGTTATAAACGATATTTCTAGAAATGTGCGAAAAATACAAAATCGGCAGGCTCGACGCAGCAAAATATCACACTCACATAATACAGGCGTGAAGTGACACCTTCTGCTGCTGCATTTCGTCCACCCTTCAATCTGATATCCTATTTCTTCTCAAAATGCCACCAACTTTCTGGAGACTCGTTTGAGGTTGCGAGTGTCCAGGGCGGCGATGATCACCCACTGTCTGTTGACGTTCTTGTTTGCTTCTTAGCTATGCTATAGAAAAATACATAGGCGGTTTCATAGAAGGGAGTTTCACCAACTTCGCTGTTTAGTACACTCATTACGACATCCTACAGGCGTCCTTTTTATTGTTTATGATATGAAACAATAAATTTAATAATATCTCTATGGATGGTGTTTATAGATTACAGACAACATTTTTTTTTTCACATATTGCGTCGCATATTATGCCACAGTGCACACCCAATGAATACATTTTATGACAGATGCCCTGGGGAACATCCATTTTCTATTCAATAACAAGGGCCATGAGTTTCGAACATTTGGTGTTGCCAGTTATACCGGGAAACCTGAAGCCCTTCATCGCCAACTCCTCGTACGTTATCTCGTAGAGGACTTGGAAGCCGGCTTTTTCAGCGACGATCTGAGACGCCGCCGCGGTGAAGACGGTCGCAGTCACCCTCACACCTAGCGCCTTGCAGAGGGGGATTCTGGAATTGGAAAGCGTACGCGCAACGTGAAACGCATGTTGTCGTCATCGGCTTTCGTAATTTTCGAAGTTAAACCTCTATTGATCGGCCCAGAATTTTCAAGCGTTACGAAAAATTAAAAATGCCCGACGGAAGTAGGTACAATGGTACATGTGGTAAGCGGGGGTTTGGTGCGTGCGTAGCGTGTTTCCATTTGAGATTGCTATTCTCAGTGATTATTTTTGACCAATAAAAAAAAAGTGTTAATAATCTATCTCCATTTACACATAATGAGCAAGAAGTTTCATTTGCATCTTTAACGTATTTCTAATACTTTGAAAAAATATGTTTCGCTTTCGGTGAAACCTCAATTAATCAGCTTCGTCTGATGTCCACCGCAAAAAATGTGGTTATCAAACGGATGATAATCCGATGGTTAATCAAGAAAATCAACATTTAAAAGGTTAACACTAATATTCATGTGCAAAGAGCCGGTTAATATAAAATTATTGTTGATAATTTATAAGATATTTAGAGTATATACTGAAGAAACTGTGGAATTGAAATTGAAAATTGTAGACTGAGACCGTGAGGTTTTTGAAAATGACATATTATTTTTTTAATGATGTCGACGCCAACGTCATCAGTAACATAAATTGGAAAATAAATTTTAATTAAAGGAAACATTTTAATGCAAAAACGTACTTATCATTTTCTTGAAATAATCTATAATTTATTAATAAAAAAATTGGAACTACGTGTATTTTTTTTTTGGGCATTGCCCGTTTGTGGAATAGTTTCTTTTTAGTATCTGAACTTCAAATTTTATGAATTTTATTTCAATTTCTAACCCAGCAAGATTACATATTTCTATATATGAGTTTTCATTGAGTCATCTCTGGTTTTATTATTCTACAACAGATGCCGCTCATTAAAAAAAGGTTTTTCGATTTCTACAAAAGATAAATATAAATTTGACTATCATACATAAGCTTAGCACTGTTAAATTGATTACAAAATATTATACATACTATAAACGTTATAAATCGTACTTTTATTCTATTTTTTTTAATTATAGGTCGGCAGCTTATTAATTTTCTGCCATCTGTCGGACAATCACAACACTAGTGCCGTTTGTTTTTAATTTAGCAACTTGTCTTCTGACACACAGCGCCAACCTGTTATTTAATTTAGTAAACAACACTCCGCTATTCCTTTAACATATAACATTTGTTGGCGTGTTTTGTTGTTTTCTAACTATAACATAAGTTTTTAATTTAATTTAATATTTTTAGGGAGGTAAGATAGATTTTTTCTTTTATTTCCAATCTGCCCATAAATGACGCGCTCCAAAGCGTTTTCTACATACCCGTCGCCGTAACGCATGCCAGTATTAGCTTCAGATAATTATATAAAAATATCGATAATTCGGAATCGATATTCTTATCGTCGACAGTCGACATCGATATCGACTACGCAATTTACGTAACAAATCCTAGGATAGTACGCGAACAATTGCGGACGTTCTCCTTGGAGGTTTTTGCACTTTAGACTTTATCCCGTGTCTTTCACCATTTCGGCTCTCGGCTGCCTTTTATTCATGACGTCATATTCTTAATGACGTCTATCGGCGCAACATATCACTTTTCGTGGCATTTGTAGGTGATCTCTCAAGTCGCCGAACTGGTTCAGAAAAATATTTTTCGGAACCTTGTTTTATAGCACCATCTCGTATGAATTTGAGGTAATTGCATGTTTTCTATGCTTTTGATCGTCAACAACGAATGGTGTGTAAAGCCACTATCGTTGTAATATTTGCAATTAAATATTGTTGCAAGATTATTTATATTCTCAGGGAAAATTCGAAAGACGCCGAGCAAGCTCGGTTACCCAGTATTCAAGCGTTGATGTAATATGAAAAAGCTAGTATTAAAGTCAAAACGATGACTAGGTTTGATGTCCTGGTAAAAAACCTAGTATGTAGGGCTGCCATCCCTAAAACCTGCCTCCCAGGACCGGAAGAGTAAGTTCCCCGGATTTTGGAGCTTTCACCGCGGATATTTCAATACTTTTTTCATTCGCTTACATCTTGATTAAAATATATTTTACTCCGTACTTGATAGAAGAAAACTAATTTTAACCCTCTTTTGTTGCATGAAATAGTATGTTTAATCGTTCTTGTGACGTCAAGTTGGTAATTTTGCTTTATTTTTTAATCTTCTTAGCTTAGGTATTAAATAAAAAATAAACAAACCCAATATTAGTCACTCAGTCAATAAAATTAAATGAAAACTTGTTTAACTTTTATATTTTTCCATACAATTCACAATATTTAGTTTTAAAACAACTTAAATCTTAAAATCAGAAAGTCCATATTTAGTATTAGTATTTCAGTTATATATATATATATATATATATATATATATATATATATATATATATATATATATATATATATATATATATATAACCGAAATACCATGGACTGACTGATTGACTCGACACAAGACTTCCGAAGCAATAGGTTCGATTAACTTAAAATTTGGCATAGTTACTTACAATATTTTTCGGGATGTAGACTCTCACTAAGAACTTATTTTTATGTAAATCTTATCCAAAAAATAATTTTCATAATTTTAACCGCGGGCAAAAGCTGTATTTATATAAGTTTGCTAGCGACTCTGCCTCAGATAATATCCATAGGAGCTATTCCAGATTGTGAATATAACTCTTCCACCCTATAATATTCATTTGTACATGAATATCATACTACTTCTCTATGTCTGCCTGTCCGTTTGTGTGCTTTATAGTTATCTTACTTACACTACCGAAATACGTTATCAGGTCAAATTTTAATCGCATTTGACTATGATATGTAACCTAGGGCATAGACATAATTGCGTCACGTCGAAAGAAAAAGCGCGTCACGTTCTTTGTCCTAATTACTACATACCTCGTATACTATTTAAAGGTATTGTACGTATCGTCCTACATGAAGATCGTCCATAAATTACGTGAGACGTCAAACGAGAGGGATGCGGTCAACAGAGCGTGACGTCCCGTCGAAAAGGGGAGACGAGTTTTAAGCTTCATGACCTTAAATGTATAAGTCACAAGTTATTAAACTCTAAACTGCAATTATTATTAAAATATTACTAACACCATTAATATTATTTCGCACGACGCACGAAACTTTGCCGCCCTAAATTGCCTGCGAATGAAGTAAGTGCGCAGGTTTGACACTCTACGATTCATCCTTCTTCTCCTCCGCGTGCCAATATTACGCCATTGCGACGCTTTCGGGACTAACTTCGCAGCGGCAGAGTTTCGAGCGTTGTACTGTACCTATTTTGTCGCTCGTTTGCCGCTCTTGACATACGCCGAAAAGCCGTTACTTGTGGCTCTATTGAGAGCCGTTTTGTGAATCTATTCATTGTAGGTTTTATGGAAAAATATTTTAAGTAGAAGCATATAACCTGTTTCGGAAGAGCTGTTTTGACTTAGTAAGTCCCAAATTTAAAATTGCAAAAAATGTCGCTTCACATCCGAGGTATCAGATGAGCTACAGAGGTAAGGGGAACCCATTAAACACGCGAGCACATTTAGGCTTGCAGGTCAACGGAAAATCTCACGTCTTATTCAATATTCAGAGAATATGCTATTATAAAATTTAGAACTATTATATGTTCAGAACGTGTTCGTTGACATAAATATGTTTAAAAAATTTAATTAGCTAATAATTATGGGAATTCGGATGAAGAGAGTCCAATCACATCACATCAAATTCACCTGGAGGAAGGTTCCGATTAAAAAAAATAACTATGCAATTAATGACGCCGCTCAAATTGAATTACCCTCGTACGTTGCGAGTGCTGCAAACGCATGCAGTTGTGTGGCTATCACGCGAACGTGGTTATGTCCTACGACATCGTAGTAACACATAAGACCATCTGCCTTCGTTGTTTGAAACGTGAAATACTGATTTTCGAAAATGCAAAGAGCACATAATAGAAAATCCACTCGCTTTCTACCCTGAAAAATAGTTCGCATGAACAATCAATTTGCGCCATTAACCTCGTCCTCATTCACGTCGAGCACGTGAACTGTGCTCGACGTTCAAAACAATGGTTGATGACAGACATAAATTTTTTCTTCGTTTAACAATGATGTGAATGCATGAACTGGTAACCATATTTTTAAAAACAGTGGTTGACATATAATGTTACATGTAAATGCTCTTCAATAACCCTCACTAATATTATAAGTGTGTAAGTAACTTCGTCTGTCTGTTTGCCTTTTAAGTTTTCACAGCTAAGTAGCTTCATTTGCAGACTTCGATAAATTTTAGTATCGAGTTAGTTTAAATTCTGGTGTAAGACATATGATACTTTTGGTTTGTCTCTCTGTTTACTGGCCTGTATTTCTTCTTATAACTCGAGTTCAATATGTTGATAAAACATAACGTTGCGTGAAATATAAGTTACTGTCAGTTTGTCTGTCTGTCTTCTTGTTTATCGAATATACAACCGATTTTGATGAAATATAATAATAAAACTTATTATCGCATACAATACAAGTTACTGTTTGTTAATATGTGTTTCTTTTTCTAACTAGACAATTTAAGTTATTATTTGATTTTACTTATTTTAATATATTTGTTTACTAATGTCCTTGGAAAAGGAGAGATCAGATTGAATACTAAGGTTTTAGTAAAAATCACAATCACGATCAAGCTTGCCTATCGACATGGGCGAAGTCACAGACCAAAGCTACTCACCATGTAAGATACAATTTTAAAGAATAAATTATATTTTGAATTATCATTCACAATTGTATTTCATTTTCATTAATGTTTAAAGCAAAAGTTAGTCATTATGTAAAAACAACTTTAAATATTAATCAATATCATATTTCACTAATACTAGTTTTTGCCTACGACGTAATCTGGTTCACACAATACAAAAATAATTTAATACGAAAAATAAATCAAGCATACTGTCATCAATGCCATTGCGCGCATTCTTTAGCGACAATGCGTGACTAAGTTGAATGCGTGTCAATGATGTTTCAGGATAAAACACAAGAAAAATGCAACTTAGTTACTAAGATTCACTTTGTTTACCACCGGCGTGGTATCGAGACCGAGCTCACACTGACACCACATCCAAACACTCACTGGCGTCAAACAAACTCATCATTCACAACGAATGGCGAGAATTTGCGTGAACAAAATGCGCGTGCGCTTTCACGTCGCATTGCGTTCGCACTGAATCGGGAATCGGAAGAAAGCTAGCGATAGGAAGAGGCAGCGGCAACGTCGCAAAAGCGCACGTCTACAAATTATACAGGGCGGTTCATTAATAATTAAAAAAAAAGTTATATTATCTTTCGGTTACGTTTGTCGTTACTTTTATTTAAGAATATGATACTCTGTAATGAAATGGAGCGGTGCTGTTCATTCACATCATATATATAAGGGAATTGTTCCCTTCAAATAAATATAAGACTAGTTCTCGCGACGGCTCGTTCGGATCACCTTTAATTCCAAAGGGCTCGGAATCCGACGAACGTCCCTAACGCGTCCCCAATGTCATTTCTCTCGCGCAAATTCAATGAGGTCGGCCGGCAGCCGCAATTACGGGGCGCCGCTGCGGCGCCTCGGCGCCCGATAAGAATCCCTCGGAATGTTTGAGATATTAAATTGTTTGCGCGCCGTGCGCCCTTCGGCTGTTTAAAGGGGCGAAATAGATGTCTAATAAGCAAATAAATCGACGGATACTTATAAATATCAGGGCTATTGTTTTATAATATCGTTCGCCTCGAGATGTGTAATGATAAATTTAGAGTTCTATGCAATTATTCGTATTTGTATAGTGAATCTGTTGCCGTGTATGCTGAAAATGTTGATTGAGTTAATTTAACTTTCAACGTGTGGTACATGTCTCGTATCATTACCCTTCCTTGTTTCGCCGTAGTCGCGTAAAAAACATATGGCTCGAAACCGTCGCACAATAAAGATGAATCAATGGAGATCTTATTTGAGAAATTTATTCACACTGGGGTGGAACGTTGTCTATGAACGTCATATAGACACACATGAAGTGTCAAAGGGATTAACCTTCCTTGTTTCGTCTTAGTTAGGTAAAACGAAAATATAGACGACTTATTCGGTTTATCTAGTAAAAAAATATTCGTTGAAAATTCGATTAGACTTACAGTAGGTACCAAAAGATAGCACAAAAATATAAGTATATTGTATTTGGTGTTCAATCTTTTTTCTTTGTGATTTAATATGAGAAAGGATTTTAAAAAGACATTGAGAATGATTGATTCAAGCAAAACAAAAGAAAAACGAAAACTCACCAAAAGTAACTTTTCTGTTTGAACGAAAATCATCTGCAATGTAAAAAGGAACTACTATAACAAGACATGCATAAAATAATAAAATAATATATTTAAGTAATGAAAAATAATCTATATTAAAAAATATGACATTTTATTTTTTTCTCTTTTTCCATTTTAAATTTAAAATACCAGATAATTAAAAAGTTCTATTTTGAAAAACATAATCTTTTTAATTAATGTTACAAATATATTTCTTATCTCATTTTTAATCATTATTTTTTCAAAAGAAATTACGTAAAAAATTAAATCTAATGATAAAAAAATGGTATTAACTTTTCAAGAAGTTTTTTTTATGACACAAATAATGAAGTCTTAATTCACTTAAGTGACAAATTCACAATTAAATTTCATATCAGAATCAGTCACGAGGCCGCGAGTGGATGAGCAAAAAAATAAAATATTGACAACAAAAAATAACTCGTTACTAAATCAAAGATGTCACTCACCTCGCCTTCAATATCTCTTTCCCGATGCTCATGCCCCTGTATTCTGGGGCGAACGACCAGACCGTAAGCGGTCAAATATTTGTCGACGTCGTATCTTTCGAAGATGTTCACGCTTCTGGTCACCAGATCAACCGCGCCGAACAACTTCGCCCAGATCTTGTCGTCCGTCTAGTTAGCAAACAAATACAGACTTAAAACTGATATACCTCCGTGCTGTGAGAAACCATTAGAAATATCTATAGGGCCGGCAGCTTGTACCCAGACAGGCACGGATGCAGGTAGAGCTATGGGTGCGATTACCCCCTTGGTGCACTACCTAAAAACACTTCTTCTGTCTGCATCCGCTCAACGAAAAGTCCGCTCCGCCGCCTCCCGAACAAATCCTGAATCCGTGCCTGTACTAAGGTTGTAGTATATATAAGTGTAGCGAGTACCTTAAGCCTACAAGACACAAGCCTTGGAGGGTTAAGTTGTATTTGCACTTGAAATGGTTGTATAGGGTCATTTTTAATACCTGAAAGGGTTCATCGCTGTCGTCTTTTTGGACCACAGTCAAAACGTTCAGTCCCACTATATTTTTTGAACCTTCGACGTCCTCCAAACAGACCAAAGACAGCTTGTCTTTGAGAGTTTTACTCCATAGCTTTTCTAGTTCCGCGACAGCCGAAGGATATTTTTGGATTTCTGAAAGTGAACAGTTTAAAATTCCCGCTTTTTAATCACCTTTTCATATTCAATTAAAAATTCCATTTAATTAGTTTTATATCATATAAATTTTTGTGTGTGAAATGAACAAAAAACGTCCTATAAGGCATCGTTCTAGGCGCGTGGGGACAAGCAGGAAAAAAGGAGGAGGCAGAATTATGGAAGGTGAACCAGACAATGAGAGGAAAATAGCGAAAAAGTCTCGGACGACGAAAGAGTTGACAAAAACGGAACATATTGAAATGGCCTATTCTGTCGAGGAGTCCTAACTTAAGCTTACATAAATAATCATTATATTTCAATAGCTTTATAAATTAAGTGGTATAAAGCTTTTTTTTATTGTATTGCATTGGGACGACTCCGAAGCTACGGCCTGTTTAGTAGCTTATTAGTAACACTAATAGTGTACTAAAAAATGGACGGGAGTATACTAAATGGATAGACATTTAGTATAACCCCATTTAGATTGGTAGATTAGCAGAGGCGGCCTTAGGGGTTGGCGAGCTGGGAGATCGCCCGGGGCCTCGCGTACCACTCGAGTAGAAACCGTGGTCGACACGTTGTGGAATACACATTATACCAATATTGATAAGCAAATTAAATATGAAAATAAATAAATAAAGCAAAATGTGATTGAAAAATCATTGTTATTTGAATTTTGTTCTGAAAAAGTTCGGTTTCAGCATAATTAAGGATTTTTTTTTATGTTTTACTTAGGTTATTTACAAATTTTTAAATTTGCCAAATTTTATTAGAAGAAAGTTTCATTTCTCTCATATTCCGAAAATTCAGAATGATTTTTATTGATATCATAACAATAACATGCACTATAATTTTGTTAAACGTTTTTAAAATAAGGTAATGGAACAATTAAGTTATTGCTTTATTTCGGTACCAGTCGTTAAATTCAAAATAAAAAAAAATGTAAAATTCAAAAGTGCACGTCTCATAAAACTCGTTTATTTTTTGATTAGAGAAAAAAAATGATGAGTGCCAACTAGAGTATATTATTGTAACTATAACAACTCAGTCTATTCGAAACTGATGAGTAACGAAGATATAGATTTATTTAATACTAGAGATCGCCACCAGAAATTGCAATACCCCATTTAAATCTCATTTCTCATACTTTTATTAATTTGAATTTAATAACACCGAATCAGCAAACCATTTCCAATAGAAAAAGCACTTGCTGTAATTCTAAAGCAAATAAAAAAAAGAGGATTTTTTTTCACAAGCGATCGTGTTTCCAAGTTGTTTTACAGAAGATCGACGATATTTTTTTTTCGTTTCTCTTACATTTAATAATTTTTTGAAGCTGACTAGAATTAATTTTCGTCAAATCATCTGTAAAAACGTACGCAATTTTTTCCATTACGAGTCGTGCGAAATTGGATAACGGTTGAATTGCATGCAGGCCATCCCTAGAACTTCTCTTTTACCGTATATACATAGGAAGTGTTTACTTTAAAATCGCAAACATTTTACTAAGGGCAAAGGTCTTGCAATAGGGTTGTTTACTGACATTTTAAAATATCGTATTTTTTGATGAATCATATAAACCGACTTAACACTATGAATAAAAGTTATATCGAAATTAATAAAACAACGAACTATAGGCCATCAAACTCTACACTATAGTATAGTGTAGAGTTTAACTCTACATGACGCTAGTGAACAGTGTGACGTCACTGGTTACTAGCGCCTTCTCTGTCTGATTGGCAATTTGAAACTGTCGTTAGGGATATTTTTTTCGCTCAAACCAAAAAAAAATTAATACAATAATAAAAAGAAATATAGTAAAATATCCCATCGTTAAGTCTACTACTGGTTGTATCCACTTAAAACTTCAAATGGTACACATACGCTATTGAAGAAGAAGAAGCTACCTATGTGTTTGCACGGCGGCTCGTCTCTCATGAAGTACTTGGACAGCAGCTTCATGGCGTCCTCGTGCATGTCCTCGGACAGGTCCTGGACTTTGAATTTCATTTCGACGCCGGAATTGGGGTTCTTCACGCGGAACCTGCACCACACTTTCGGGTACGCGAGATCCTGGGGCCTCTGGTACACCATCTCCTGGGGTAGGAGTGCAAGAATTAAACAAAGCTTCTTTTCGCCGACTCGTCCGATGTATATGAGTATTAATGAAATATCAAGGTAATTAATCAATTGAATGCAAATCCCCGTTTTGTGGTTCAGTTAAAATTTGAAAGGTTAATTATTTAACACAATACCTAACTATATATTGTTATTAATCGCTATATAACAATGAATATTTTATGAAATTAGTTAGTAAATATAATAAAACAATGTGTCCTTAAAAGATAAATACATAGGAATATCATATCATTCAAATAATATATCTCACTTACCTATTAGGTATATGTATTTCAGATGTGTGGTAAAGAAAATGTAGTAACTAAGTCAAAGGTTCTGTACCACAGTATATTTAACATTACCTATTTTTTTAAAATATTTAATGGTAAAGGAGAATAAAAATAATATCATATTAAAATTACGAAATAAAAGCACGTTTCTTTTATAGAGACCCCCTTTGATTTTTAGCACTATTTTATTGTTATTATTCGTTTTTATAGCGGACATGGTAATAATACACAGTGTGAAAACTTCAAGTGTCTACCTATTACGATTGAAAAAATACAGCCCTGTAACAGACGGGTGGACGAACAGCGGAATCTGAATAATAAGGTTCCGTTGGCACTCATGTGGTACAGAACCCTAAACATAGATGTTGTGGTAGTTTGAGCAATTTTTGAAAGGGTCAAAAAAAGTAGACAGACGATACACACCTATATGCAGAACAAATGTGTGTGTTCGAAGGTCTATGTGACAAAAATGCATAAAAAAAAAACAATAATTTACGAATTGTACGATAAAGGTCTATATTTTGTAAATATGTCGAAATACGCAATGTTTTTCTTTTTAAATAAATAATTAGTGCGTATATATTATTTTTTTTTGTGATTGTATTAAATTATAAATACTTATTATTTGATGTCCGGTCGCCCAAAACTCGCTGCAGTCTAAAGTCTTATTAAGTTTTGTTCTTTACAACGGAACCCTCCGCGAAAATCCGTTTACCACGTTGACCGTTTTTTTCTTTATTTCCTATGAAGAAAGCCTTTTTATCGCTATTTTCTAACAAATCATGAGATTCAGATGAGAATATGATTATTTATTTTTGTGAGTATTCTTTACTGATGGTTGTGTTTTGTAATTAATGTTACCATGTTGGAAAAAAAATAAGGCGATTTTACGACGGCATTAGCAAATCATACAAAAAGGGAATCGCAATTGCCCAGTTTTTTTGTTTAAAACTTATTTAAATTATTGTAAAAAAATATATACAAATTGATGATAACATATAATATTTTATATCGCTTACGATAACATATCGTTTAACAACACACATTGACAACGAAAAATAAAAACCGTTTGAACGCGACATACTTTTCAAAAATGATTAAAAAAAAACAAGAAAAAATTAAGATTGAACAAAAAAAAAGACGACAAAACGGCATTTCTTGTATGGGAACCCCTTTTAATTTTTAATATTGTGATTTCCACTCTATAAAAATTTCTATTATCTACGTATTACGGTTCATGATATACAATCCGATGATAGACAGACGGACAAGCAGTACAGACAACGGAGGCTCGATAATAGGGTTCGGTTAACATACATTGCGCGCGGAACTCCAAAACCACCTTTTTTTATTTATTTCAAGGTGGTTATTTTATATTTTATATTGTTATTACAAACATAAAATACGACATACCTACATTATAAAAAAGGTCGCCTTAGGCGTATTAAGTTTTTATTAGATTGGAATGTGTACAAAATGTAAAAACATTTTGCAAATTTTTTAATTAAATATTTAGACTTTTAATTACATTTAATAATTTTGTATTTCAGCCTCCGGTAAATTGCACAGATTCTTAATACTAAACTTTATTAAAAATGCATTTATTTTTGGAAAAAAACTAAATAAAACTCTAAAATGTCAATGATAAAAATATACAAAATGGAAAAAATTGTACGTTTTTTTATAGCACCATATAAAAATATTACTAATGCAGTTGCGACAAGTCTCGCAGTAAATAATTATTTTTCAGGCACTCACAACAACAAAAAAAAAACATCTATTTCTCAATTATTTACCGTCATCACGGACCGTGCCGGCCATAATGTTTATAATTATATAGAAGTTGAACATAATATGATCAAACAAGAAGCAATTTCTAAATACGGAAATCCACTTAACTCACCGGTCTCCTATCTAACTGTGCCAAAACTAAGTAATCTGTCGCTCCTCCGACGGGCGCCGCTGGACTGCCGTGTGGGCGCGGACCAGAGCCCCGATAATGGCGCACCAGTCGTGGCCCCGACTTCGCCCGGGCGTTTAGGAATGCAGCAATTGGGAATTTGAAAAAAGAAATATATTTATTTTTTTTTATGTATTTTAAAACTTAATTATTAATTTTATTGATATGTTATTAGAAAAACGAAAAAAACAATTTTTTCAATTAATTATAAGCGATTAAAAATTGATAAAATTTAAAAAATCACGTGACTGTGAACGCGCCACGATTGGCCACCATACTTGTGACGTCATAATGTTATAGCAATTCCATAACAGTGCAGCGTTTACAGCTATTATAAGTAACTAATGGCAATATGAATATGAAATACTTACATCAAAGTGATCTTCACAACAAAAAGTTCGATTTTGTTTTAGGATTATCTCGAGCACTGCTTGAAACCATTTTTCGACGTTTCTCGTCTTGAGGAACATTTAAAAACATTTTTCCGGTTGTCTTTGTAGTATTTGTACATAATGGTACAAAACAAGAGCGGTAACTTTTGAGATTTGACATTTTTATATATTTTTGAGTATTTAACAATGACAGAATAAAATAAATCAAAACTCAAAAAGCACTACACTTATTATCTCCGTATACTACTACGAGTGACAACTAACATTATGACGTCACACGCACTCGGATTTGTTCGGGAGTTGTCGGCGCGTCTTCGGTACTGGATTCAAAATTAATTTTATTTTGATATAGCGTTTTAATTATTGCAGAAAAAAAAAAATTAAAATTGTTTTGTTATAAAACTTATATATGATCTTTCCATTTTTCAAAAAAAAAATTTTTTTTCAAAAACCTAATTGAGGAAATACATAAGTAAAATCGAAACTATTCTTCTTTTTCGTCACTCGAAGACCACCGAAGGCATCATTCGGCGCGAAATCGTTTTCAGATGATTTTGGGCTTATCTATTTTTTGGATTACGTGCACTATTCCCACTTAAATTTCAGGGTTCCGTATCTGTCGGTAGGAAAAGGGATTCCTTATAGGATCGCTTCGTCGTCCGTCTGCTCGTTCGTCAGTGTCTGGCTGGCAAGATCTTTTTCCTCGGGAACGTGTGGACGTATTAAGAAGAAATTTTAGTCTTATCTTAGATTTGTATATTTGATAGATTAGATAAAATCTTTAACCTGTAGACCCTTGGGTTTGTGAAAATCAAGCTTTTATGTAAACGCGATTTGGCAAAAAAAAAACGACCTTATATTTTAATCTCGTTGTCCGAGATTCATTAAATTTGATGAAAAGCAAGATTTCACAGCACAAGTTAAGGGAATATCCGACAATCATCAATTTGTAGTGACATGAATTATTTTTCGTGATTGCAAATTTACACTTGCAGTCGGAGTGTGCACCGCAGGCCCGCCTTGCCCTCTGGGCACCTTGGGCGAGTGCCCAGGGCTCCGATAGAGGCCTCCTAGTTCCTGCCGGATCGCCGATCGATAACCGACATTTAACGAAAAACATATTTATTAGGAAAATATGAAAACGATAATGACGGACTACAACGCCTATTTGCTTATTACCTTTTACATGCGCAAAACTACTCCACTCTGGCTCGAGAATCAGGCTTTACAATTATATAAAAATACAATTTAATGGTACACTGTTTTAATGAAAATTTACAAGTGAACTGTTTTTTAATATATTTATTTTTTGTCTATTATCCAGTCTTATAGTAGTGACTCCTGACATTCGAACTGAGCGAACGAAGCGAAGCGTGAAACGACAAATTGGAATTAACCAATTTAATTGAGTAAGTACTTGAAAGAAATTGATACAAAATAAGTTTTACGTTGTATTTAAAATACATCATTTCGTTAATGTTTTATACAAAAATAAAACTAAAATAAATACGAAATTTAATCTAGAAAAAAAAATAGTTTGATTACAATTTTATTGTGCACACTACCCATGGGTGATTTATGGTATAATTATTATTTTACTAGTACGATTTTTAATATGAGAATTAAAGCAATCTCTAATGCAACAATATTTCTTATTTATCAGGAATACATGCGGAGAGTTTATTGACATAATGGGAAAACGGGTCCTAAAAAAATTTATCAATAAATAAATTAGCAAAATATTATGTCATCAGAGTTGACAGACACCCGATCTGTCTCATTATCACCAGCTAACTTTTATAATTCGATACGTAAGAGACCCTTGCGTCCTGAAAAGTTTCTGAAATTCAGGGTCTCTTGCATCGCCACCTTTTAAGCTCACTTTTAACTTATAGTCACTTTAAAAAATAATTTCGCCCATGTTTTCATTTTAACCGGTCTTAGCCCGAACAACCGTTTAAAGGAGGACGTGGAATGCGAAATTGATTTTAAAAGTGGCTTGATTAAATGCCAGTTTAAAAGATAAAACCGATTTCTTAATCATAAAATTCACGTTTTTTTTTTTGCGACTACTAGATAGGGGCCATCCATAAATTACGTCACGCTGTGGTTTGGGGCGGGGGGCGCGAGGGGCGGGGGGTCAACGAAATGTGACACTGCGCGTCAAGGAGTAGGTCAAAAACTTTATGACGTCAAATCCGAAATAGGAAAACGAAAAAAGGTTTATGTCTTTTGTTTTCTCCAATATTTAAAGTATTTTGAACGAAAAGAAATAAAAACTGCTGTTTTCATTTACGTTTGACCTGTTTTCATTTACGTTACGTTTTCATTTATGGGAGGGGGTCAAAAACTTCATAATTTATGTGATGTAATTTATGGATGGCCGCGTATTCGCTATTTGCGGTCGTAGTATGGATCGTGATGAAGACCGATGAAAATCGTTATAGAAAATCTATAACGGAATAATATATCCTAGTCGTATTTGAGCTTGTTAGAGTTGTCTTGAGATGTACTCTCACAATGAATTATTTTCAGGGTCAATAACAGAACAACGTAGCCTAGCCTTACTTTGGCTTAATGGAATTTTTAAGTGCACTTTGACCATAATTGGCTTTCAGGGTCTGGTGATGGAGCCCGACGGTTGGCACTGGAATTAACAAGTCATAAGGGAACAATATATTCAAACCGTATTTGGGCTTGTTGGAATTGCCCTGAAATATATTTTCTCCACGATTGACTTTCAGGGTCTGACGATGGAGCTTCCAATCTTCCAGCTCCGTTATCAGACCCTGAAAGCCAGTCATGGTCAAAATGTATTCCACAAGAATATCAACAAATACAAACACGGCTAGGCTGCGTTGTTTCATTATGGAGTACTAGCGTCTACCTTCCGGTTCCATCATCAGACCCTAGAAACCAATCATGGTTAAAGTGCATTCCAATAACCACGAACACCGCTCGAATACGTTGCTCTATTATAGAGTACTAGTGCCTACATTCCAGCTGCATCATCAGACCCTGAAAATCGTTCGTGGTCAAAGTACATCTCAAGACGATTTCTGTAAGACCAAACACGGCTAGGATATGTTATTTCATTATGGAGTTCCTGTGTTTACCCTCTAGCTCCATTATCAGACCCTGAAAGCCAATTATGGTCAAAGTACACTTAAAAAATTCCATTAAACCCAAACAAGGCTAGGCTACATTGTTCTATTATGGAATGCTAGTGCTTACCTTCCGACTCCATCATAAAACCCTGGAAATCATTCATGGTGAGAGGACATCTCAAGATAACTCTGACAAACTCAAACACGACTAGGATATGTTATTGCGTTATGGAATTCATGTGCCTATCTTCTGGCTCCATCATCAGATCAGTCCAATTATACCATATTATTGTAATGTCGTAGGTCCTCGATGAATTTACAAAAATTTTAATCTAACGATTTACATAAAAAAATAATTATTCACTTTATACGAAATACGAATGACGGAAAATCTATTGTAAATCGCTTGAGAATCGCTATAGACCAGTCTTCGGTTTGAGAGCGTAATTTTCGAATAATTGCGAAATCGCGATCCCTAAAGGTTTTTGAATTCAAATACACGATTAAATTCCCCTATTATAATTTAGTGATTTCATTGTAGAAGCCACACTGTTAATAGAAAGACAATTAGCATTTCGAAATATCAACTTGGGAATTACTAAAATAATTTTAAAATCATGCGAAATGAGAAATCGATTTCTTTAAGATAATAAGGCCGCTGGTCTCCGGGTTTATGTTGCTTTGGAGGTGGGGTGTGGTAGAAACATGAAAGAAGAATCAATGTAGCTGAGATGCAATTCCTTCACAGTATTTGTGAAGTGCCCCTTCATACAGGAACGGCAGATTCAGAGAACGTTGGCGTTTTGAAAGATCTAATAATGTAGGCGACCATTTGGAAAGTATGAATGACAATAGAATAATAAAAGAAACCTACAAAAGCGCTTGTATGTGATAGAAGAATAGACAAGAGACGCTCAAGAAAGACCATATGCAGACCGTAATGGCAACGTATTAAGTTGAAGGCCAAAGTCTATGCACTCCAAGCCGACGTAGTTGCATGAAATGATTGATGAAGTTCAATGAAGCAATAGAAGGAATCTATAATAATATTAGTTAGTGGAGGCACATGGTAACTGGCTACTCTTCTGGGATGATCTGGAATGAGTAGCCAGATGCCACGAATTTTCCAACTCTTATAAATATTCACGCTTTAAATTATATACGTGATATTATGTGTTATGAATTTAAATTACTTGAAGAGGAAAATTTGAAATCGTTTTTCAATAAATGCAAAAATAATAAAGCTCGAAACCATAAACTGGCGAGTGTTTTTTTGCGATATTGTAAAATTGATGTAAAAGCTCTTTCTGCAGTAAACAAACAAAAACATTGTTACGTTATTTCAATTTCTAAAAACGATTTTCGTTTTCCCTTTGCATTGTTGTCCTAAAACTAATTTCATATGATTTCACAATATATTTTCATCAAATGTCAACATCGTTTTCTTTCGCATGACCATAGACTGATAAAATAGATTTTCAATACATCTCCAAAAAAATAAGTTCATTGTACTCGAAATCTTTGTTCGCAAAAGGCGCAATGTTAGCAAACAAAGAACCACCCTCGAGTCAAAGTGAACGAGCGTTTCGTACTTGGCGCGGCGCCATTTTGGCGGGGATCCAAGATCAAGCTCGCGCCGCGCCGCCCGCGCACGCAGCAGTACATACGAAGCTGTGACACGCTGTAGACGTTCAGTGCGTTTTAGAGTTCGAATAATTTCATATCACCATCCATTCCTGGGAATATTTATACTGTAATATTTTGACGTTTGATTTGACAGTCGCGGCGACGCCATTTTAGACGCCATTTTTTTTCTACTATCGCCGGAACGGTGCCGCATCCACGAAGGTAAATATAAGATTCATATTCTAGCCACAAACATTAGTTTTAGTGTGACCTTTGAGTTTATTTTTAAAAAGTGCCTTCCGATTCGGCATTAGAAAGATTTATGAGCGTCTATTCGAGTACTCGCTAAATATTTATGTCTTAAAATTTTAATGCACTTTCATTGTATGTTATACAAAGTGTTTGGGTCGCTTTATCGTGTAGTTTTCATTGATTTGCAACATCTGTTTTCTGTGCATCGCTTTGTATGTGTACCTGTTAAACCAGTACAAAAATCAATAACTAAATGTAATCATAGATAAATCCATTCTTGTAATCCAAAATTAATAAAAACAGAACGTTTATGTATACCGTATACCTCGATTTATATGCATACGAAAGATGGATGCAATATTCGCATTACATAAATAAACTGGTCTTGCACTATTTAATTGAGATCAATAGATTTATTTAACAATGTGCTATTTCGGACCAAAAGAGACACGACAGGTAAGCGGTGAGGAGTGAAGACGAGGCGTTGTAATATATTAAAACTCACTCAAACAAAGATAACAATGAAAACAGACTTATTGTGCTTATAGAAATTGTTTTTCTTTCCGAGTCGTCATTAAAACGGTGATCTAAAACGCAGTTTATGAGACAAAAACAAAACATGTTTATGAAGCTACGAAAAACATCACGCGTCGTTATTAAAACAAAGTTTGATTGCGTAACAGATTGATCGATTGGTTGATTAATATGTACAGAGAAGAAAATTATTTGTACGAAAATGTTTAATTTCTTTATGAAGATAAAAATAGAAACAAGGTCAAGGTGGCTTTCAACTTCTTATACGGCATCTTACAAGAAGTTACAATAGACAAGTATATATTAAATTAAAAAAAAAAATACCTTTTAATTAGACCGATTTTTTTTTAATTGTTTATTTTGGTAGGTTTTTTATACATAGGTATATATATTCGTATTCGAAGTGTAATAGTATACATTATTACACATTAAATAATATATATATAATTTCTTGAAATTTTAAAAAAAATTTCTCGTAGTAATTAATACCAACGAGGTATATAAATTATATATATATATATTAGTATTATTTACTTACTGGTAAATAATACCAATATATATTAATTGGTATTAATTACTACAAGAAATTTTCAACAATTACATTGCCTGATCCCAAACTAAAATTTATACAGTCAAACTAAAAAATTCGTTTTTGATCTGAGTTATTTCGCATAATTCTAAATTATAAAAACTCTACATAAAATTAAAATTAATGTTTCCAATATCTGTGCTGTTTAATATTTTCGAATTTTATATTTCCTTCGGTAATTTAACCATAATTTCGATTCGAAAATTCCATATTAAAAATAAACATCGCGACAGGATCGCATTAACTCTATCGTTGCGCAGTCGCAGTCAGCGGAAATAAACCGAAAACAAACGTCAGACGCTGCAGAATGGCCGACTGAAACAACATGGCCCCCCTAAAATAACTTTGACAGGCCGGTGCAGTGCGTTTACCTCGCGCAGCTGCGCACGCGAACCTCGACTCGCGCATGTGGCGGTTTTTTTTGGTTATTTTTGTCGATTGATTTCGTTTTAATCTACTAATAGACATAGTTACGTGACTGATTTTAGGCGTAATTTTTTTATGTAAATACATTATCCAAGATGAAACATAGAGTCGATTCGAAATATTTCTATTTTGAGTATTGATTTTTTTTGTCCATCGAATGTCTATATACATTGACAATTTTATTGTAAAATTATTAACAAATTGTGAACTGATTTTATAGTAATTTATGTCTGAATAAAGTGTATAGTTTGCAAACTAGTTTCGTGACAAATATACCTTAAAAAAATGTACGTGTATTGTGTATGATCAACGTTTTTGCTTACTGTACCCAGTTATATGCAAGAGTTACTCAAGTTTTTCATTGATATGTAAGTAGGTAAATCTATTCCGATTTATCAACGTTATTTGGTTAATAATAAATAAATACGATATTTTAAATAAAACCGAACCGAATATATGTACCGTCGATGACGACATATTCTTTAATGTTAAAAGACACTGCATTACACATCCACGTGCAGGTAGTGACAAATTCGAGGGATATTAAAAAGCAGGCAATTTTGCAGAAAAGAAATATAGAAAGATAATATAGAATTATTTATTGACTTCTTGTCTGCTAATATACTAATTTAATTATATAATAAATTTATTCGACTTTTTTAGTCTTTCGTTATCTACATTATGATATACAGACTATTCATTTAATTTATTTATTTATTAGACATATAAGTTGAAATATACGTTTCATTTTATTTAATTTTGTCTTTATTTTTTTGTTTTGGTCCATTCGTTGTTTTATGTTTTGTTTTTTTTTCTCTTTCCGTGTAATTATACAATCAGAACAAATTACATTATGTAAATTAATACGGGTTCACCTAAAGATTTCAAAAAAGATTCACCTCATAAAATGTCAAACGTACTAGCTTTAATATTTGAAAATCGTTGCTTCTGTTTATATTTTTTGATGTGTCCTAGTCTGAATGAACATACATAAGCTCTTAACATTCAGTACATACACTTATTCTATACATTCATAACAAACACGTGACCGTGACGCTCAAGGGTGGGTGCCTGTAAAACACAAGTTGAACTTAGTTTGGGTTCCAGTCCCCCACAGTAATTCCTAATGTTGCACTTTTTTGTAATTTTGTATTCTAAACTATTGCGGAGGAAAAATAAAGAATTATTATTATTATTAGTATTATTATATCATATAACTTGGGGATAATATTTTTTGTAATCAAATTTTATATTTCGTTACTAATGTCGTATTTTAAATAGCCAGATTATTTAGTCAGAAGATTATAACAATATCTCAAACTATGCAATAAGTAGTTGGAGGGCAATAGCTCAGAGATTAATAAGACTGTTTTCATATCAGAAGGGTCCGGATTCGAGTCTGATAATGCCTGTATTAATTAACGAGTCTTTAACTCGAGCCATCCGTGGCTTGCCTCACAGAACCCGTCTAGCAGTCACCGTATTGGTGACAATCGTCGTCAGGAGTCTCCAGTCCGCACTGGGCCAATGCGCAGTGTACAAAAAATGAAAAATAATTGATCAGTTTTAATACAGTAATAAAAAGATAAATAATAATTAAGAAAAGTAATTAAAAATATATAAAATATTTTTAACTCAAAATTCCTAATAAATACTTAATCAATTCGTTAGTAGTTTACGCGCGATTTTACTCTGTTTGCCTTTTATATATATATATATATATATATATATATATATATATATATATATCAATATTAAAGCAAAAGATAATAAAAATTCTGTTAAATTGTAATTTTATTTATTTACCGCATCAGCGATTTGATTTACAATAAATCAAATCGCTGATGCGATGAGATATGTGACGGTGATAACCATCGATATTCATGTATAAAAATATGTGGCAATTTATTAAATGAAGACGGCCCCCTTGTCATCCGTCCAACGGTCAAAGAGTCAAAATGAAGTATGCGCCTCATTTGCAATCTGGAACGAGAGTTGCGCCGCGGCTTACAGCCGGTCACAGACGGGCACGGATGACAAAGTGCGGTGTCCGTTGCAGCCAACGCATATAGCGTTGTGACGTTTCTTTGCAATATTTGTCCAATCGCATTTACATACATCGATGCGATGTAGCTGTTGATGAAATATAATGAGCGAAATGGAGGCGATTCGGAAATAAATTTCCGAAGAATCATCAAATTGCATTCGGGATCAGTTTTTATGATCCCTTTCACAGTCGCATTGCAGTTTGACGCGACGTAATATAACTATATGTTATGTCATATTATTTTAAATGTACTTCTGTTTCTTGAATTATGCGTCTAGTTAGACGACGCTCTCCAGTGTAGTAAATGTAATTATCAATCTAATATTATAAAAGTTTGAAACGGGGACATTGCGACCGACAGCTTTTGAAATTCAATTTAATTCGTGTTAGTTTTGTGTACGTGTTGGGAATCGGGAACCACCGTGCTATTATTAGAGGACTATTTGTGCACTGTGATCTGTAAATTGGACGCTTTCTTGTATGCGTTTATGTTTGTCTATGGATTTATAGAGCATAGTGATCTTTAATTGACAGCTATTGACATGGATGTGTACGTAGTACCTAGTTCCCTATTGACATGGATGTGTGCCCAGTTCCATATTGACATGGATGTGTACCCAGTTCCCTATCGACATGGATGTGTACCCAGCTCCCTATTGACATGGATGTGTACCTAGTTCCCTATTGACATGGATGTGTGCCCAGTTCCCTATTGACATGGATGGGTACCCAGTTCCCTATTGACATGGATGTGTACCCAGCTCCCTATTGACATGGATGTGTACCTAGTTCCCTATTGACATGGATGTGTGCCCAGTTCCCTATTAACATGGAATGGGTACCCAGTTCCATATTGACATGGATGTGTACCCAGTTCCCTATCGACATGGATGTGTACCCAGCTCCCTATTGACATGGATGTGTACCCAGTTCCCTATCGACATGGATGTGTACCCAGCTCCCTATTGACATGGATGTGTATCTAGTTCCCTATTGACATGGATGTGTGCCCAGTTCCCTATTGACATGGATGTGTACCCAGCTTCATATTGACATGGATGTGTATCCAATTCCCTATTGACATGGATGTGTATCCAATTCCCTATTGGCATGGATATGTGCCCAATTTCCTATTGACGTGGATGTGTGCCCAGTTCCGTGTTTTCCATAAAGGCATTAGGAGCACGAGCCCGGGACTCCCGGTCCAATGGAGGCCCCGAAATATCGTTATCGTCGTTTAACTTGTACCTAAAATTGAATTCTATTTTACGTTCGCGCATTATTTGGCTTTATAATAGGGTCATGAATCCTCTATACCAAAGGCAAAAACTGTGTCCAAGAAGTCTGCATAGGCTAAGACGGCGCTGAACATACCTGAATATACATCTGGCTTCTTCCTTTCTTTTAAGTATTTGCGTACATAATACTACTTAGTCCCTTTGGTGACTTCAATTGCTATGCCTTAAGACATTATAAGTAAATTTCATTTAATTATTTGGATCTAAGTGAAAATTTAATCTACTCACAGCGAGATATTAAAAGAATGCGACATCTCGCGGACAATCCATTAAAATTATAAACAAACGTATCGCGACAAGACGTACGGTATACGGCCGTCTTCCGTCGCATTCTTGAATTGCCCTTTTAAAAAAAAAAAATCTAAGTTGCATTCTTTTCCGCAAAGTTAATGCAGCACAGCATTGACACGGCAGAAGTGACAGTTGGACAGTCGCATCGACTGTGTTGCCAACTAATGAGAAAATCCACTTAATCGCGACTTATATGGTGCGAGAAAAAGAACCGCTTGGCAGAGCTGCAAAGGTCTTGACCGCGATTGTCTCCCGCTGAGATAATTTATTTTACAGTTCAATGCGATCACCATTTGTTTATGTGGAATTCTACTGAGTGTATTTAGTGAATAAGAAAATCATTAAGAACTAATTTCGGTCGTTGTTTCGATAATATTATTTATTAATTGTGTAGAACGACGAAACTTATTTGTTAATGTCATTTTTCTCTGAAAATGATGTATCATGTATAAAAATATTTAATATTAACAGTTAAAGCATAAAAGCGTTTTGTTTAAATTTAAAAGTGTTAATGACTATTATATAAACTATTTATATAGCAGTTCACATGTGTTATTTATAAATTTCGTCGTTAGTAGTATATATTTGAAAGAAGTAAATCAATAAAACATACTAATTTATAAACATAAAATAATATTTTTTATGTGAAATAGCCAGATAAGAATCTCGAGCTATATTTTAATATTCTCATTTACAAAAAAAAAGTAGAATAGTTTTATTGTACAATACTAAATACCTTTATTGATACTAAACCAAATTAATAGGGCCAAAGGAATGTATTTCCTTGTTTGTTTGTTATTTTAATGCTTTAGAACTGAAAATGGGCTTAACTTATGAAGTACATTTCTGTAACTTCTTTAATTTATAAATATTGAACTTAGTTAAAGAAATATATCGCTATCAATTATAGTACAGCGGGTCTGAGTCAATAAATTAAAGGCAACCACTATCGATAATATTTGTTAAACATTTATTAAATCTTAAAAGTACATCACTATGAGAGATACGTCAACCTGACATATCCGTCACTGAGTTAACTGTCTCGAAAAAGCCTACAAACAAGCGTGCGACAATAATAGGAAATAATGACAAAATTAAAAGGGCTAAACATTATGATTTAATCGAATAATGAAGTATATTAAACATTAAATATATTATAGAAAAAAAAAAATCTAAATATAAAATGGTCTGATAGGTTATGAAAGTGGCTTTAAATTTCTAAGCTTATTTGTCGAGTTATTTTTTAGTCAAATCTAACTACACCGAATCCAAAAAAAAAATTATGAGTTCTGAACAAAAGTTTTTGTAATAAAAAGCAAATGTTTGACAACTAACAATGTTTAAATATGAATTCAATTTAATTGAAATTAAAAATACATACTGCGCACCAAATTTTTTTGTCACTAGATTTATGGTTACAAACAACGTGTTATAAGTGAACAGATTTTTTTTATTATAACCTCCTTTGCTATAAGGCGATGACAGCCCTGAGGTTATTTGTTCTATATATCTTTAATCTACAAATAGGTATTATTATTAGTTTCCATTTTCGCGTTTCTATTCATTTTAATAACAATCAATAAATACACACGAAAACAACATTACCCACTACTGCGATTCTATACAAAACTAGCATATTTCGGTTCCGGAAACGGCGACAGAGCTTCGGATTCTCAGAGAAACAGAAAAATAGAAATTTGTTTTCCCCCGGGGTGATTCAGCACGAGATCCGTTACACGGAAATTCTAGCCGTGCGCGTTCTCAATTCTACTGCGCTGTTTCGATGCGTCGTGTTTGCAAACAAAGAAGCACGTGCTCGCTGTTTGATGATAAAAAAAAAGAAATAATGCCGGATTCGAATTGGCCGCGGTCCAGCGTGGAAGCTTCTTGACTTCATTTAACATGTCGAATGAGAGACCGCGAACGGGTTCCGTTCTACGCATCGACCCGGTTGATAGAGCTTTTTTGGGTCAATCGCACTTTTTTTTTAAATCTCATTTTGCGACGTCGCCACGCTACTTGGGAGGGGAGTAGATTGTCGACGTGACGTGGTTTCAGACTGAAAAAAAAAATTTAGTAATGCTAAGAAATTTGAGAGTGTCAATAGTTTTTTTTTTTAATTTTTGTCACATGCATTTAATTGATGTAATCGCTGGTCGTTTATCACTGTCTGTAACAGTTTTGTACGCCATGCCAAAGTTACGTGTTGCACGAGTCACATTCATTACACGAATGAGATTATCGATGGAATCCAAAGACCACATTGGATTACATCGATAATATCATTTAAGATTTGATTTGAGGAACGTACCATTTGTAGGTTGCGTAGCCTATTAGAGATATAAAATGTTCAACTAACTGTTAGCCTGTTAGAGTGCATTAGACTACGTAATTAATTAATGTAATTGATTTTTAATAATCTTGGCAAGTTTTTAGAGTTAAATTAAGAACGTCGTAAAGACCGATGTTTTTAATTTGTCTTATAATATATCATTAAAAATTTAAATACATTTTTTCGGGGTGGAATTTGATATAGGCCATGTTTCATTGAATCGTTGCATACGATTTTATTGTATTTATTTACCTTTCATGTAAAAAATAAATGCAATTAAAAAAAGTTTACATGACAAAAAACGTGACCTCGTGACAAAACCACATCTTGTGAAGTGTGCTGTACTATATAGTGTCAAATAAGATATAAGTAATATCGTATATGCATTTGATGGAATCGAGTCAATATTAATTAAAAGCATTAAGGGGAAATTAAGTTCTTACATTGTGCGAAATTAAACTGTTTGATTTGTACTTTCAGTTTTTTTTTATCTATTATCTACTTCTGATGTTCCGTTCTTAAGAAGAATTGAAACCAAAAAGAATAACATATTATTGCTTTATTCTTCTACCGTTGAAATCCGCTGAAAAAATCAAATAAAACGCTTCATAGCATCGCATGTTGAATTTCTTCTGTAACAACAGATGTAGTACAATAATATCCAGTTTTATTGCTAGTTTCATTTGTCATACTTTTGGTACAATGAAAGGTATAAACAATTTAAGAGTATCAGAAATTGTCGTTACAGACGTATACATATTTCTCATTGATATTTACAACTGTTTTAATTGGATTTACCTAGAAATTTATCGTCGTAAACAATCACCTCTATAATGTAATACTATTACACACTTAACTGAATTCGTTTTATACCAAAATTTTGCCAACATTTTTTACAGTAATTTAAACGTTCCTGTCAAATTTAATTTTTGTCTTATTCTTCAATCGTTTGTCAGTCGATAAGGCCGTATTGAATCATAGAAAATAAAATAGAAATAATACGTAATAAATAAACATTTGTCAAATTCGTAACAGTTTTAATGGGCATCGTGCCCACTACGAAACCCATGTAAACATGGCAAAATAATGCGTATTTTTTATTACAAAATGCGTAGCTGGAAGAGATTAATTTCCTTGAGCAGGAACCGGTTGTGGGCTAAAAATAGAAATGTCGTCTGGTAACACTGGAGGACTTGATATTTGGCAAACGGACTTGTATCCAAGCCATAAATTTAATAAACGATTATCGGTAGTGCTACATTAATAAATAATAAATACATAGTAGTGGTTAGCACTCAAAACATCATATGAAAAGTCTGCAATTTATGCAAAGTTATTTCTACTTATGTCTAATGTATACATACGGTCTCCATTATTTTTTCTATATTGGGGATATTGTGTCAAATTGCCAAATTTTATGAAATTATATTTATTTGTGGCGGTGACGAAGGGTTTCAAGTCAACTTTGAAATATTGTTTTTGTAGTTAATATTGTAACTTTTTTAAATTAATGCCTTTATGTTTTGAGCAAAATGAAATTCTTATTTTTATAAATACTTTATATTATAGTAGTAGCAGTAGATTTATATTAATATAGTAGTAGAAGGAATATTTTGTGGTTAATTTAATGTATTAGAAAGATAGGACCATTTTAGTTTATAAAAGATTTATTAAAAAATTATAAAAAGTCCGTTATATAGACCGTATCAATAATTTCTTTGCATATATATTATATTTTTTCTATATAATTAGATATGTTATTGAAGGAAACGTATTCTTTTAAATTTCTGTCTTCATTAAAGTGATAAAAATCAACTTTTGGACAGTGTTATCTGTGAGTCTTGTTACTTTAAAATTTGTCATATTGTTAAATAATTTGACAACATTTATTGCAAAATCATTCGTAAGAGACTACGTACTGGTCACTGTCACCTGTCACGGTCACTGGAACTCGTCCGCAAATAAAGCACAGACTACCTACTATTTTTTTTTTAAGTGCGAAGTTGAATGTGCGCAGGTACGTTTACAGTGTCAACGGTCTGACAATTGGGCCGACGCCATTTTGTTTACGCATGTAGTAAACGTTTTGTGACTTTGTACAACGAAGTTCACTGCGACGTTACTATTTAAATTGATTATTTTGATATTTGGTGTTGGCATATTCTACGAGCCTTTTAAGTAAATTTGCTTAAAATTTTTAAGCAACAAAAGGTAAATATATAAATGGGATGGTAAAAATTCTGGAAAATAATATGCTATAGAATTTATAAGATTTAGATAAATATTTTAAGTGGATATCTTAAATAACATGCGTATTTTTAAACTAAATATAAAGAAATATTGTTTATTTATACATATACTTTCCTGACGAATTTTGACAAGGGGTCTTCAAGAAAAAAGTGTATTTCCATTTAAAGAGCCGGCAATGTGCAAATGGCTCCTCTAAGGTTGCCGGTGTCCATGGGAGGCGATGACCATCTACTTTCCGACGATCCCAATACTCGTTTTGCTCTTATAAATTCTATAAAAAAAATCCTATATAGTATAATAGCTGTAGAACCGTTGTTCCTGTTTGTTATAAGTATTTACCAAAAACTGATTGGAAAGACTATTTTGAATACCTTGTCTCTCTGTCTGTCTATTTCAACACGCTAATATCCAAAACTACTAGACGGATTTTCATTGGATTTTCACATCTAACTCGAGTGGCGCTTGGAGCAACATAGAGGCTTTGTTTTATGAATATCAGCTCAAGGAACAAAGCAAAGAACAGCTAGATTTAAATAATTACGAAACATGTTTTAAATTGAGAAAAATAAGTATATTTTATAGGAGTATAAATCAAGGAATATTATGATGTTAGACTTGTTTTGATTATTAACACTGAAATTTAATAACGCATTACTGTGGCTATCCTGTTTTACACGTGGCAAATAGTCTACAGCTGTTGTCGAGGAATCTTTCTTGATTTACTTTTATTATACAAGGATATTAAAATTAAGGGATATACGAAGTTTTGGATAGATACGTCCACATTTTGAAAGGAATTAACAAATAAGAAATGGTTATATGGGAATAACAAAACCGTATGGGACCAGTATACATTGCGTGCAACAGCTATCCGTTACTGCATTAAAATCAATTTTAGTATTTAGAGTGCAACGCACGAAACTCTGCCGCTGTGAAATTAGTCACGAAGGCGTCGCAATGGCGTAAAACAAGAACTCTGCGGAGAAGAACGAAAGGTCGGGGAGCTTTTAACCTGTACATTCCGTAAGTCGCAGACAATTTATAGCGGCAGAATTTCGTGCGTTGCACCGTAATTGGTGGACAATGCCGAGCGATTCATTCATACCACCGTATGATAATCAAGCGCATACGAATAGACGCGACGGACGGTTCGATTCTAACCACAAGTGAATAGATCGATGAATTTTTAACTCGAGCCGCATTAAAAGTACTCGCCTTGGGCTTCAAGGAGCACCTTGAGCTGCCGCTCCCGGTACATTGCCATCGCATCGGCGACCACAGCCTTTAGCAGCCCTCAGCCAGTATTAAGCTGACGTTCCCTTAGGGTCTAAATTCCTACTCCTTCAGTCTGATGGCGGGCTGTTCGCGACGTTTATAATTTGAGAGTATTTCTCAGAAATTTTTAATGAAATTAATATTTTAATCATAACGTCACAATACATTACTAAAACCTAGTACATGTAAGGACAAATATAGAATCGTTCCAAAAAAAATGACATTCATAACATTAACACCAAACATAAGAATGAACTTGCTACTCATGAAATACGTCTAAGCAAAGTTGGCAAGTCCTTTAAGGGGCAATGTGTGCGCTTTTATAATAAGATCCCATTTGAAATTCAAAAGTTGCTACTTTATAAACTTAAATTTTTCATTAAAAATAAGTCATATGACATAGATTATTATACTGTGTCTGAATGTCCTAATGAAAAAAGCCCATGGGATTGAACTGCTCGACTATAAAGTTGCTTCATGTTATTTCTAAGTGTTGTACTGAATTATTAATTACTCAATATTTTGTATCGATGAGAAAAAGAGCAACCCTTCAGTTTCTTGCCCATTCTTTGCAAGATGAATGAGCATTGGGGATTCGTTAATGACATATTTTTAGTGTAATTGTCTTAATTAAATAAAGCTGTTTTTGATTTGATTTGATATAAAATGATTGTAGGAGGCTACACCTTAGTAGTGCGATGATTAAACTTTATTTATATAACACATACACACACACACACACACACACACACACACACACAAACAACAATAAAACTATATGTATTTGCATAACCCGTATAACTTCCTTCTGTTAAAAGCAGGTGTCTTTTGAGAGAAAGGTGCCAGATTGTAATTATCGCGCTGGATTGTAACACAGAAAACGCTTAAGGATGCCGGCTATAAATCTCGTATTCCAGCTTGTATGTGAGAGCTAAAAGCGTGACGAAAAAAAATATTTAATAGACTCGTTTGTTATTCACATACAGCTATGACATAAATAACATAAAACATGCCGACCTAAAAGCGAAAAACTGTAAATGTCTCGCAGTTTTATGAACACTAGTTATCTGGCAACACTATTAATAGAGGTTATGTTATGGCGGCGCAGACGCACAGACGTCGCCGCTCGCCGTTTTCGTTCTATTTATAAAAATTACGCCCATCGCCGACGGGCGGGCGGTCATCTGATTTGGCTTACGTCTTACTTTTTAATTGCTATCAATCGTGGCACGCGCATGTAGGTACCGCGTGGAAAGTTGGCAAGGAAAATTAAACAGAAGATTTTCCTTGAAACCTTTTTTACATGTTGGGTTCGAACAGATCTCGCCTTGATCTTGCGCGATGCGTCAAAAACATTTTCCTGGAATCGAAATGTGTACGTCGTTTGTGATGTTTGACGTGGGCAATGAGTTTCGCTTTCTTTTGAGTTTCCAAAGATTCCAGTCTCGCTAATATATACCTACTCACCGAACTGTAGCGTCACTTGAGCATAATATATAAACTAGACTGTATTCTCTATGGAACAAAATTTAATTCTCATCCTGCTTATGTATAGTACATTGTACTACATAATTGTAATAACTAAGGGAAATACAATTTCGTCATAGTTGAACATACAGTGATTATTTTCCTTTTAGACTGTAACATTGAATACTAAGGGTGGTCAAAGCTTATTTTGTGCAATATAATTTGCATAAAATTAACTAAATGCCCCATCGATCGCAAATACATTATCACTTTATTTTAAATTCAACCCAATAAAATGGAGGGCACATTTATTATCCATATTTATTGGTGTGAATAGTTATATTTTTATTGAAATTTCAATTCGATTTCAAGTCTCATTTTCATTCCAATCACAATTAATTTTCCATAATTTATGTCTCTGCATCGTATAAAATACAGACGTATTGAAAACCTATTTTTTTTTATAGTCGGTTAATAAGTATCTATTGATATTCCTTTTAGTTTTTTAGTACATTTATATAGAGCACGCCTCCGTTTTTTGCTCACAGAAAAATGCCGGAAGTGCGTTCTGGCGGCAAATCGCTGCAGCGGGAGCTGGCCGACTCCATCATCAGGATGGTGCCTCTGGATGAAATCAGAATACTGCTAGCCTGTGGCGCTAAGGTAAGCAGATATTTTCAAATTACATAATATACATTTTATTACTTTTTCATTTAATATTGTTTTGTTTCCTAAAATTAACAATCATTAGATTTTGCCATAAATTTATTTAAAAAATATTCGTTACATTCGAATCTTTAAAAAGTGTTGCCAGACTTAGAACGCTTCCCATAATTCGATCCTTTGACAGGTCAACGAGCCTGTCACCCAGGGACTGAGGCCGCTCCATTACGCCATCTGGCAGCGCTATCTGGAAGCGACCAGGCTGCTGCTGGTGCGCGGATGTGACGTCAACGCGCGCGATGACTGCGGCTACACGGCGCTACATCTGTCAGCGGAGCACGGGTGCGCGATTTGATTTATCTTGTTTATTTGATGGCTTCTATTTACGACTTCGTACGTTTATCGTGCTTCCGTCTTCGAAATATTTATATCGCGTTAGATATTAAAAAGTGCGGTGCTGTCTCTGGTTCCGCGATAAAACTCTACGTCATTCAGAAATATCTATGTTTTAATCGTTATCGAATCTCTACGGGCATATATTGACTGATGTAAAGCCGAAAGAAAGCAAAGGTTGACCAGATACAGATTGCGTCATATAATAATTTTGAAATTTTGATCCGTATGATATCCGAAATTATGGGTGGAACTCCTCGGAGGTGGCTGAAGGGTCTATAGGCTTATAATTTTCAGAGAGTACATAAAGTATTTAAATTATATTTAAAATATAGTTTTTGACATGATAACGTCTTATAAATCGATGAACGCCGGCTGCACTCACGTAAAAGCATGACTCATTGTCGCGTTCCGCTTGAGTCGAGCGTGCAAGCGAGAGCGCGAGACGAGCGATCTCTCTTTCACTCCATCGTCCGATGTCCGAGTAGAAGGGAGACAGCGGCCGCACACGACCTACACGTGAACGTTTTGTCAACTGTTTATAAAGTGAAGTGAAAAGTTAATGTGGTTTCCATTGATTATTACAACAACAATTACGGCAAATGATAATAATTCAATTCAACTTATAAAAGTATGCAATTTTTCATCAATGTTTTCTTATGACGTTATCACGTAAAATTATCGCTCCTAAACCGACTTTACAGACAACCAATTTTTAGTAATGGTATCATATAAAATAGATTGTATACAACAAAAAAATGAAAACAGAATTAAAGTCTGTTACAAAACAAATAAATGTTGGGGCCATACAGTTTATTTTTATCACCTTCTTGCATAATACCTCACTTATAGCTCCTTAATAAATATGCTCCTTAATAAATTAGCATAATACCTCACTTATAGCTCCTTAATAAATTAGCTTCTCAATAAATATGTAAAAAGATTTTTTTTTTTTAATAAGTGTTTCCAAAATTGGTTGCTTTATTTCATTGCATTAAGAATAAATAAATTATAAAAAAGTTTGTTTATTTGTATGGACTAATTCAAAAGTAACCAATAAGAGGGCGTAGTCGTCACCACGTGAGCAAGATTTTCTCTCACCCACAGGTACAAGGAGCTGGTGAAACTGCTACTGGAGAGCGGCGCCGCCGTCGACTACCGCCCGGACACCGGCGAGGAGTTCCCCAGGACCACGCTCTGCGACGAGCCTTTGCGCTTGGCGATCAGGAACAAGCATTATGTGAGTCGATATATGTGACCCTTCGTAAACAAACATCAACATATTGTATACACGTATGAATCTCCTCGCAGAACCATCAGCATGATGTTCTACTAGACGCGAAGTAGGTCGATTGAATGAAAGCGAAGCGAACTTTTCCTCCAAACAGCTTTTCTAGAATGCTGTTTGGAAGAAAGTTATATGACTTTTGAGCTGAATAGTGGTTAACTTTAGAATAAGCACGCGTAAAAGTTGGGTTTTTTTAGAAATTCAATATTTGTATAAGATCTGCATATAATATTTTGAGTAGAATGGAATTTTTATATGAACAAAATACATGATAATCACATTGGAATATTTGTTTAATAATTTGACGAATTCGCATTTTATAGTGTCTTCACATACAATTTATCAGTAAAATTACATATGTATGCTCCTACAAACTTTGTAAAAATTGCTCACAGTTAATAGATTGGCGATCAATTCCAAGTCTTAGAAGAGTAAAAAATAAATATAACAATTAATTACAATTTTTATTCTTTAGTATTAGTCTTATTATTACTTATTCATATATTTATTATTTCATATTATTAATACAATATATGTTATTATTCAATATATAATTCGATCTATGGGTACATCCAGGACGTGGCCCGCCTTCTGTTAGAACACGGCGCGGACCCCAACAAGCGTTACTTCTTCGGCTCCGAGCTGAACCTGGTATCGGACCCCGAGTACCTGGAGCTGTTGCTGACGTTCGGGGCCGACCCCAACTCCCGCGACCGCGCCGAGCTGACGCCGCTCATGAAGGCCGCCCGCCAGCGCAGGGTCAGTGTTAGTATTGACATATTCAGGAAACATGTCGAGTCTCCGTGGAGGCCTAAAGCAAAACTTTTTCGTTTGATCTTTTAGAGTTCCGTACGTCTGAATAACAAAATGAAACGGAACCCTTATAGGATCACTTCCTTGTCTGTCTGTCTGTCCGTCTGTCACAACCAAATTTCTTCGAATCTACTCGTCCGATTAATTTAAAATTTGGTATACACGTGAATGTCTATGGCCCAAACACGGAAGTGTAAATAAATGAACTTTTTAATATGGCTTGTCACTTTTAGTGCGTAAATTATAAAAAAAAAATACAAACTTTCAAATTTCATTTTTACAGTTTTAAAATCAATATCTTTAAAGTCATTTAAGGAAAATTATGAAAATTTATCATTTCCCTTAATTCGGTAACTATTGAGCCTAAAATTGTAAGATAATCTACAAAAAATATTTTTTTTACTTGTAGATGACAGGAAAACCTATAACAAGTGTATACAATAACATTTTGCATACAAACCTACATGTACAGTTGTTTTATATACCACCAACAAATTAGGGTCTAGTAAATAACATATTCGTCCCAAGAAACCCTATTCACGCGAGTTCAAATCGCACTTGCCCGGTTATTTTCTCTATGGTTCTCCACATACCGAGTACATGACGCGATCGTTGTTCTATTTCAGGGCATAGAGTCGGTGCTGCTCCTCATCAGCTACGGTGCCGATGTCAACGCGATGACAGACGCCCGCAACGACTACAGGACGGTGCTGCATTACGCCGTGCTCTCGGGTGAGATTGAGAGCGATTCATTAAAAAAAAAAATATATCATCGGAATTCACTTTTGGGATATAGCTTATGGCTTTTGTTTTTATGAAATGAAAGAAATAAATCAGTAACTATATCATATATACTGTTTAATGGACAATGTGAAAACTGTTTCAGTTTTAAGGAATCAAAGACTTTACAAAATTGATAGATGTTTTAAATATTCCGTCTGTAAATATTTTTTGATTTTAGTAAACAATTATAAATACGAACATTAATTTTCGTTCATTAGTAAATTTGTTATTTTTTTTTTTTATCTAAATCGAGTTCATCTGAAACCTACGTTCTTCAACAAAATCGTGCTTTTTTGTTTGTATTTACAATTCCTTTAAATCATATTTATGGTACCTACTTAAAGGTTTTTCACTGACATTTTACCAAATTTTTTATGTATTTCGTTTTGTGTAATTTATGAAATAGGTTTTTCTTGGCTCACTTTTCTTGGTTAGATATTCTTATAGTTTTTTGACATATTTAAATAATTCTTTTCATTTTTCTGAATTTAAATACAGTCATAAAGTTTTATTTAAAATCGAAATTATGGACGAAACAAATACAATATGAAAAAACTCGTTAATAATATAACTTAATAATTTATGTATTAAAAATGTTATTAACAGTCAAATTATGAAAAATGTTTTGTTACTACGAAGAAAAGAAAATAGTTGTTTATGGTCTTTTTTCAGGTAACACTGAAGTAGTGAATTTATTGATCAAACAAGGCGCCAAATTGAATTACGAATGCCCTGATTTAAGCAAACCCAGTCCGTTAGACCTGGCAATACTAAAGGGAGACGTCACTATGGTTCAAATGTTGTTGACTGCCGGTGAGTTGCATTGTTTTATTATTATAAAATGCAATCGTCTGCTTATAAAACCACTTTGTGGACGTGCACAATTTTGGTTAGGAATTAATCTGAATCTGTGTTCTCTTATTTCACGTCGTCTTTACATTATTCGGAGCATCCTCTTGTGTCTATCTGTATATCTGATGTATTGGGTAAAATTGTATGACTATTCTACAATACAACGCACGAAACTCTGCCGCTCTGAATTGCCTGCGGATGATGCTACGCGCAAGTTCAGCACTCCCCGACCCTTCTTTCTTCCCCGCCGCGTTCATATTTTAGGCCAATGCGACGCTTTCGTGACCAATTTCACAGCGGCAGAGTTTCGTGCGTTGTACTGTACGATTAAACTGTGATACTGCTGCTACATATAACCATTTTCTTTTTTATCCCGATATAAGAATATGATAGAATGACCTGTGGGCTTGCACGTAAAGAAAGAAATGTGTAATCAAATCGGCTGCCCAATTTCAAAATATAGTAACTGACAAATTTTTTCGATGTCGATTTTTTGGCATTTTTGGTATTTTATTAATGTACTAAAACAAAAAAAGCCAAAAAATCGACTTTGAAAAAATTTGTCAGTTACTGTGTTTTGAAATCGGGCAGCAAATATTATGACTGAAATTTCGACACAAAATAATTCAAGAAAAAATAAAGTCTGACAAACGGGCCTCCTATCTCCTGATGCTTTGCTTGCCACAGATTATTTTATTTTATACATAAAACACATACTATAAATAGTGAAGATTAGAAGATGTAGCCAAGTCACTTGAGGTCACTATTAAAAAAAACATATTTTCAGGTGCTAACGTAAACGCGTCTAGTTCTGTAATTGGTTCTCCGCTACACGTGGCCTGCTCCGACAACATCAACAACAGGAAGGAGATAGTTAAAGTGAGTAGACATAATTTTAGACGTAATTTACATCTAAATTATAGTTTTAATAGAGACAAATAATGAAGTTATTAAATTAAGAATTAATTACACATTTAAGATACAACATTGACGAAATTCTTTAAAAATATATTTGTTATTAATTAGAGTAGTAGAAAATTTCAATGGCCACTTCATCTCACATAAACAGTCGCTACTAAAAGTTGACTTCAAACTTCAGTAGTGGCTAATGCAATACAAGAAGAAGTAAGAAATCTCCTTTTTGTGTATATATACATAAATAGGATGGAATCGATCATGCATCTTTCCGAAAATATTCATTGTCTCTTCCTTTTTATAACAACTCTGCCAAAGTAACTATAACAAAAATATGTTATTGAAAATATACTCATAAATAATATAAAACAATATAGACACAAGCCTAGTAAGTGCCCGGCCAAAACGCCACCGCGAGCGACGTGTCGGACGTCGTGCAACGTGTCCCGGGCACGTGACGAACTCGAATTCTGCTTCACGCTCGGGCTATGCAATGTATTATTTTTAAAGAATTTATCTAGTCACTTACAAATGACACTTGAGTCGCGGTGTCACGCACGACCACCGGGGCGCGACTGGCCTAAACTTCGTAAATGCACTTGGGTGCGTGGCGTGACACCAGACCTTCAGCAAGGTCGTATGGTTGGAACCTCCTACATTTTTGGAACATGTCTTAAGCCATTTTTACTCAGAAATGGTTACTTCAATGACTATTGTTTATTTGGCAAAGTTGTTCTAAAAAAGAAGGAGATTATGAATATTTACGGAAAGATGCATGATTGATTCCATACGAGATACAATTTTTTTCTACTATTACTTTAAAGTGAAGTAAGAAATTTGTATACACATACAAATTTCTTACTTCTGCTTTACCGCAAAGGAAAGAACAGCTTACGATCTTGTTATGTTTTCACTAACTATGTATATATTTTTTGTCTACTCTATATTTATACATCAGTATGTTTAATGTTTTCGGACATTATGCAAGTACGGGCATATTTGCGACCACATGCGCATACGCCAATATTCTCGAAGTTATAATGGTGTCCATACAGTATGAGCACATACTGCACCTCCGTGCGATATAATAATAATAATAATTCTTTATTTTCCTCCACAATAGTTAAGAATGCTAGATTACAAAAAAGTGCAACATTAGGAATTACTGTGGGGGACTGGAACCCAAACTAAGTTGTGTTAGAGGTTTCCAGGCACCCACCTTTGAGCATCGCGGTCACATGTTCATTATGAATGTATAGAGAAAGTGTATGTAGTGCATATGTACAGCATGTTAAGAGCTTATGTATTTTCATTCAAGAATAGGACACATTGAACAATATAAATAAGAAGCGACAATTTTTAAACTACTAGCCATTTGACGAAAACAATAAACTAACTAAAACAATACATATTTAGCACTACGTGCTTTAAAAAATAGGTAGTGAAAAATAAAAACAAAAATTAAGTTCGAACAAAAACCCCTAAATGACCGCGTTTATTGTACGAGGACTGTTCTTAATTTTTATCTTTATTTTAAAATTTCAAAAGATTACCTATTACGGTTCAAAAGATACAGCTTTATGACAGACGGACCGACAGCGGTGTCCTAGTATCCTTTGGATACTGAAACCTGAAAGATAGGCCTACAAGAATATCTAAAACAGTTTCAGTAACAGAGTACCGAAAGCGTTAACTATTTATAGGTCCTACGACTTAGCATCTAGATACTATATAATAATCCTTCTAACATTCACCGTATAGATGCATCAGCAATACACACGTGTACAATAGCGCTGATGTGGGGTAACAGTATTGTATAAATAGTGGTAATGTAGTGGCGTAATATTAATATATGCATACTAGAGCGGATTAATCAAGCGATGATTTTGGCAGAGATCACATAAGGATTGTGGTGGAAGCTCACGCGAAATTTACCATACCTTTCTATAAAATTGCGAAGAAAGCCTCGCTTCCGTGCATTCGTAATTCGACTCCCGCGCATTTCTTCTTTTTTTTTTTTAATGCCACGTTTTTAATTCTTCTTCCTCAGGTCCTGCTGGAAAGCGGAGCGGATCCCAATATAAAAGTGTACAGCGAAGAGGACGCGGCGCAGCTGAGGCCGGCGCTGGCGGAGTACTTGGCGAGCAACACGGAACCCCACGTGGATATTGTCAGATTGCTTCTTAAATTCGGAGCGAGGGTATGCGACATCAATGGCTAGAGTATTTGTCTATAACACTGATTTAAATTATAGTTTTAATATTAAAAAAAAAAATGTCTTGTTTAATAATTAACTGTTTATTGTATACAATGCTCGCGTTGAAAGGTTTTTGACAAATTGATAGAAATTATATATTTTTATTTGTCGATATTTGCAAATTATTAACAGTTTAATTATGATTAATCCTTTTTGTATTGTTATACATAATTTATCAGTGGTCAAATTGTATGAAATTTTCAAAATAGCCCGTTGTATAAAAAAATATATAATATTCATTTTTTACATAACCATACCATATTAAGGCATATACTATGCACAGATTAGAAACAACTTGATTACTTGACTTCATAAACTTTCAGTTCAATGTACCATAACCAATATTTCTATTTCAGGTCATAATGAAAACTCAATTTAGAGATCCGGACGGTATCCTCAATCACCTCCAGAACGTCGCCCCGCGCGAATACGAACACATCTTCTATTTGCTGGTGGAAGCGGCGGAAGCCTTCGACTTCTGCATGATTAGAAGAAACAACACGTTACTACCACACCAAAAACAATTACTAATGGCCAGAGCGAGAGATCCTATTTCGCTCAAATCTCAATGTAGAGTATTTTTAAGGAAATATTTCGGACATTCGCTCATAGGCCTCGTGCACAGATTGGATGTTCCCCGCATTTTGCACAGTTACCTTCTTTTCGATTGAAGTTAGGGGAATTCAAAAACTCGTATCTGGTAATAATTTAGCCGTCGAAAAATGGCGGCCTTTTTGACATGTGTCAAAAACTAGAGAAAGGGTAGCGTAGACACCCTTTCTGTGTTCCTCGATATTTTTCTATTCGTCGTTATGTATAATTATTTATCAGACTTCAAGGAAGAATCTCATTTATTTTGCTTATACTAGACAAAATATATTGTGTAATCATATATACCAAGGTATAAGTTTTTCGTAGAATTTGATGTTCCTTGTATCTCCTATATGTCAGTACGGATATGTTTACTGTTTTGGCAAATTTCGATGTATTTGAAACTCACGATCGCCTTGTCTGTGTTTATTTAAATATGTAAAAATTGTGCCACTTTTATCTATAAATTTAAATTACGCCTGGAATACTGCTATACCATGACACTATTAAAATTTAAAAATGGATTTTAACATTGGTACAAAATTATTAACTTTATATTTTTCTATTGCTACTTTTATTGAGCCCTAAAATAGATTTTATGTTCATTTTGTAATAAATCGCTTGCTTTACTCGCATTATAGCAAACGTGAATGCAACTTTTAATAAATATTGTACCATTCTCTATGTATACATAAAATCACTATTTCGACTCAAAAAAATATATTTAGTTTTAGGAGTATCCATTTTGTAGTCTGATTAACATACTATATTGTGATACTTTGTGATATACTTGAAGCTTAATTTTTAAGTTACCTACCTATTAAGATGTAAGAAATTGTGTAAGAGGACGAAGATTTTAATAATGTTAAAAAAATGTATTTTGTACATTTTTCGTCCGAAAAGTATTACGCATTAAGATTATTTTTTAATAAGTGAAAAAAATAAATGTGTGTATCAAATTCCGACGTTTCATTCTATCTCGCACTTTTAAATTAAATGTAAGGTGGTTTTTTTTAATAGTCTCGTCCCTATACTGTGATTGCAAAAAAATGTTACTCTAAAATTTACCACAAGTAAATAGGTAGAACATAATGACAAAGACAAAATTAATGCTTTACTTCTTTAGTTATTCCATCCATTATTTCCTATTCCTTTAAGCACTCCATAGTGATATTGTAAATGCTAAAGTGTCTGTATATGAGTGTGTGTGTCTGTTACATTTTCACGCCTAAACCGATGTAGCGATTTTAATGAAATTTCGCACAGAAATAGTTTGACATTAGGGAATGGATTTGAAACTACTTTTTTGCTTGCCTATCTGTTCGTTTGTATATTTATTAGTAACTCAACAATTGTTAAACTGATTTTAATGAAATTTAGAATGTCAGTAAAGGACATCATTTCATAAGACATAAACTACTGTCCGTTATTTTTCTTCTATTTGTCTGTATGTCTACTTATAACTTTACAACGTTAACTAATTTTGATGAAATTTAGAAAACTGACATAATTCAGTGTCACATAAAATACATATTATTGTATGTATAACTCATAAGAACGTGCAGATTTAGAAGGCATTAAGCTTATTTAGTCGGCCATGCTTATTGTTTGCTTTGTTTGAAAAATAGCGATGTGAGAGTGGATGAGAATTAAGAGGGTGGGGAGAGAAAGATATGGCATGAGAGGGTGAGAACGGAAGCCTAAGTAAGAGAAAGTGTCAACCATCCGATTGTAATTACATGACTGATAATGAGAAAAGCATAGCAAATTAAAATGAATGACAGGGCTTTGCAATACGCTTTTTGTCAAAAGTACTATATCCCTTATTTTCCCTTTACTTTTCATATATCTTATTTGCACATATATTGTATTGTATTGCACTTACGTTATAAGTGTGATATTTTATGATGACGTTTGGTTGTTGGTAATTCTATTACGCATAAACTGCTAGACGCATTTAGATGAAATTTAGCACAGTGATAGAATATTTTCTGCTTTATAGACATGATATTTTATAAATCTCATTAATGCGTTTCTGTGCAATACTTTGCAGGATTTACTTAGAAATTGAATGGGGATATTGACAACTCTAGGTCGGAAGTATACAGATTATATGAAAGCGGGCTCAGTACGGACCCTTGAGGAAGGCTCCTATACACCAGTCGAGAGGCTTTAACCTCGGGATACGCGAATATCTGAGGTAAATATGCTGAGACGGTCTATATAGTGCTTCTAGCCTTTCTGAATTCATACTGAGATTTAGTCAAGAGGCTGCGGCTGTCGACAAACTATGTGGAAAGAGACATCAGGGAAAATAGTCGCCTCACAGAAGTCACCTTCGAACTTCTTCCTGCGAAGAAGCCGCCTGGACATTTATCCCAGGAGTTTACCTGGGACATGTTTCGACAGTACAGAATTTCAGCTCCTCTTCTTTCCCCTCAACAGCTCGTGTACATTCTTTGTCCCACCATAACGGGTACGGAATGCCTACTACAGAATGTTTCTTTAGTGGCAACATGTTATCGGCCACCATAGCATGGTTTGAGACAGAGTGTCGGTATAGCAAGTGGGGTCTGAAGCAGAGACTTCAGACAGTTTATCAAATCTATGGTCGAGACGATCCCTGTAACCATTCCAATCAGCATCCTTTAATTTGTATTTTAATGGGGGAATCATTTTTAAAAGAGGGGCGAGAAAAGGGAAGTATGATAATAATTGGGGAATAATCGCTACCATAAGAATCCTGTAGGACTTCCTAGATCAGAAGAGCAGAAAAATAAGCACTGAGGCTCGAATGCAGTCTAGTTCGATGCATTGTTCAGGATGAAAAGGTCGAGTATATTCATTATGCCGACCAAAGTCTTGCTAGTGGAATCGATGCCACTACAACCTCAAAGGGTATGATGGCAGTTGAAGTCACTGAGCACGACATAAGGTCTCTTAAGGATGGAGACGATAGCTTCTAACTCACTTAGGATTAGAGGGGAAGGTGAGGCAATGATACAGACAGGAAAGTAGTACCCTCAACCTTCACGGTAACTGCCTAGAGGCCATCGCCATGGGCAGGAATACTAACCGGAGAAAAGGGAGTATGTTTTCTGATGAGCACAGCGACACTTCAATGTCCATCAAATCTGTCATTTCTAAGGCAGAAGAAACCAGGCACTTTATCGTGACTGTCCAGCGTCAACCATGTCTCAGACACGGCAGCAACGGTGGAGGGAGTATTTTTGTAGTAGGAAGATAAGGTCGGATTTATCCCTTCTTACACTCTGGCTGTTTCACTGAACAGCTACTGCTGGACGAGCCATTTTCAATAAATAAATTAGAGAGTAATAAATTGGCAATGTTAGATGGTAGGGAGTTAGGGGCAGAGAAAAATTTCAAAAAGAAGATGAAAGGTCAATTATTAGGCCTTGTTGAGAGTTACTCTCAACAGGGCTTGAGGTTGAAAGAGCGCAGCCATTAGGACTTGAACAAAATCCATTGAAGATAATCTCCTGATTGGAAGCTTTATCGTATCTTTTGTTAGACCTAGGAGCTGACTGACAAGGCTTCAAGAATTTTTTATTTCAATTTTTTATTATAAGATGTATTTTTATTAGACGATGAAGAATTAGGAAGCTGCGACTTCTGAGCACTAGGGTTAGAAAGGGAGAAGGCAGTAGCGTTTCCATATGATTTACCAATAGAGAGATTTTTTTTGAAGCTTCAGAATAGGAAATAGATTTTTCAGCCATAGAAATATTAATATGCTTCTGTCTATTTATCCAGTTCTGGGCAGAGTTTGCTAGTAGCGGTATGTCGGCCTAAACAGTGAAGAAAGGACACTTCGTTCTCCCTCACAGTGCAAGATTTGCCTATATGCGCATTACTGCACATAAAACATCTAGGCCGAGATCTACATTGAGCTTTATTATGCCCACATCGGCATCAGTTGTAGCACTGGATCGTGGGGTAAGTGTATACCTCGACCGACAGAGCATTGTAACAGAGAAACACCCTCTGCAGCAACATCTGCCCATCAAAGATAAGCATAATAGTTTGGGACAGTTTCCAGGCAGTGGAGTCATCCACCATCGTCTTATAGTTAAGGCGCCGAATCTTTAACACCTAACCGCAACCACAATGCAACCGAGAATTTCTTTTGCGGACCAATCGAAAGGGACACCTAGCACTAGACCAAGACGAGTAATATTAAATGATGGGATGAAAGCCCTTGGGCCTTTGAGTGTAAGGAGAGGGTTACAAAGGAATGCATTAGCGATTGTGCTAATTAGGAAGGACAGGGCAAAGCAATTCCTCCCGATCTTTTTCACGCTGCCATTGACAATGTCTTTGACATTTTTGACAGGATTTTATCAAAAGACACCGGGTGGAGCACACTGCCAGCAGAAGGGGAAGCTTCGATCCTCCGGCAATGAATGACAAATAGGCCTCTGTTATTATTATTATACTCCAGACGCCCTATGCTTTTAGTTGAAGAACTAGTTGTGTCAGAAGGAGTAGCGAGGGAGGGTTGAATAGGATCCACGTTGGAGAGATGAGGGAGGGATGGAACATTGTTTAACGAAGAGGGTTGAGAGTTGATTGTTATATTTAATTTGGAGTTTGACCGATACCCTCTCCTTACGAGCATGTTTTATAGATAACCTTTTTTTTATTTATATTATCCTCCTAGCAGGACATAGTCGTAGCATCGGAAACAGTGACAAACGAGGCCGGTGAAGGAGGGCTTTCACCGGCCTCCTTCTATAAAATATTCTACCTTCCTTAGAATATTTCCTCCGAAAATATTCTAAGGAAGGTAGAATATTTTCGGAGGTTGGCCCGTATCATCGGGCGGGTCGTCCATCTTGGACTCGTAGCCTCTTTCGCAGAAAATAAACGATAAAAAGTTATAAATTATAAAAATAAAATTAATACAAACCCAAAGTATAGCACGGCAAAAAAATAGGTAGAAGAACAGTACAAGGAGCACAGATATATTACAGAGTATAAACTCAACAATGGACGCTAGAAATTAGACAAAAATACCAGAAAAAGTTACACACGTCGATGCCCGATGTACGCTTCCACTACCAAACTGGATGGAACATTAAGTTGAATATGACTCAAATGTCATTTGTATTTTTTATTTACTTAGTGATAAAATGTCATACCCATGTCCTTAAAGTGTTAAAACAACAGCTTAAAAGGCGGTGGAACTAAAAGAATTACATATCACTTGTAAAAAAAAAGAGTGTGGCACTTGGAATACCTGTCCGACGGATAAATGTCTTTCATTTCGTTAATAATTTTTTTTTCGACATCGCTTTTACTTCATTAAGAATCTTTATCGTCATAATGTTTCAATACAGAAACAAAAAAAAATAATAATTGGCGTTATACATGTTTTACAGATAATCAAGAAAATGAACTTAAGAAACAAACATGAAATTTAAAATAAAATAATAGGAGTTACTTAGTACGATATGGTAAAAACAATTTCGGTTCCTTAGGATGCACAAGTGCACATCGTATCTTTGTAGTGGAAGAATACCTTTATATTCTACATTTTCTTCCCCTTGAAAGGTTGTCGAAAACGGGAGAATAGTCAAATTTATCGAAACCTTTATCAAAAGGGTGTGGTGACAGCACCGCCCCCTGTAGGACTGTACCTTTTGTCGGGTATCTCATCAGACGTCATCCTCTGTAGTCCCGGTGAATTTAATGTTAAGAGCTGCATCGCTATTCTATAAAATTCGATCGATAACTCGAATCTCACATCGTCTATCGCTCTCGAATGACATTGTATTGGCATTCTATAAAACATAGAGGACCACTTGCTAAATGAAGTGAGTTTAGACTTGAAATTGAGGTCCATGTTAAGTAATACGGTGAGTCCGAGAAATGTTATGTGCTTTACGTAACTAATGAATGGTCCCTTAGCTATGACACTTGTGCAAGTTAAAAAAAAAACTGTAAAACGGTTCATTATCCAGGCATCCCTAAATCTTCCCGTCACATTTATGCATGGTTATTTTACCTCCTCTAGTTCAAAAATATATTAAGTCTCTAATCTCAAAGGCTTACCTTTAAACTTTTCGAGCACAAAAACTCGAGAAACGGTTGACCCTATAGGTAATTCCTGAAACTTTTTGCTACTTTCGAGCTCTACTTCTGTAATATACCTAGCAGAAAATTACTATGTTCGAGGTGAAAAGACCGATTTTGCGCTTCTCTAAGCTCTCTGAACATAAAAAATAATTTTAATATCTTTACAGTTCTCTGAGTTCAAACATCTACATTTATTTAAACAAAACGCATTTTTTTTAACTATGACGACTTTCAAACGCGTTTGATTTTGCTTTAGTATTCAACGTAGTCTTTTAAGACCCATTTGAAGTATGCCAAATGTCAATCTGACAAGAATTTTATAACTTTTTTTTGGAAAAATCTTAGCGAAATTTTTGTTGACGATATCTACCGAATGAACTAATCGGCTTTAATGCACTTTACAACGATTGGCATTGCTTTCTCAGCCGTAGAGCTAGGTTTTGGTAGTAGAGTAGTTAAAGAATTATTCTAAAAAATATTTTATGAGACCTTTTTCAGCACACATCACTGAGAAAATAGTCGAAATGGATTCCTAGGATCCTGAAAGGTCAAGATCTGGTGGAAGCCTGGTCTTCGAAAATCGAACTCAAAACATTAATTTCCCAATTTTATGATTTTTTTTCATTTTTCATACGATTTTCAAAGCGTCATGAAAAAAAATAATAGCAAGCTTAAAGGTTAAGCGTCTTTAGGATTCAGTAATTCAAAAGCAGAAATTAACCTTTATAGGAGTACTTCTTATTGCTTGTAACTTATTGCTTGTCATATACTTCCGTCTGTAGCCGATACAAGGTCTAGAAAAATGGAATTACCAAGTTATCGTAAAGAAAAAAATATGGCCATTTATGGGTATAATTTGACAATTACAAGTAAATAAAACCTATAGGATACTTTTTCTTGAGCTTGAATTATTGAATTTAGCTAGGTTTCAAGGTAGTCATAATACACTAAAAAATATTTTTTACAAATATTCCGAACAATATTTTAACCCCGTTTGATGATGAAAAAAAAATACATACTTTTTTTATCTCTCTTTGGAGGTTAAAACGATTCTTTCGTTCATCGTTTACAGTAAGATTTATTAAAAATTTCTGTTTTTTTCCTATTATATTTAAATTTACCTATATTCCTATTTTATTTGACTAATTGATAGGTTTACAATAAAAACGAAACGAAAACATTCCATTTTTTTTTAATCGACTCGGCCAAGGCTCTTATTCCCACCCTCACGGCTTCGGCCACAACTCGCGCACACCCCTTCCCCGCGCTCTGCCATGCGTTCTGATTGTTGTGACAGCTTCAAAGAGCTTTCCCTGTCGTGGTAATGCCGGGGTTGTACAGTATCGAGATGCTAAAAAAATATGAAAAAATAATGTTAAGCATTAAGGTTGACGGGTCATATCTCCATGATTTAAATCTTTGATATTTGCTATGAGCTAATTACATTTCTAGCGTATGGAATAATGAAAATGAAAAACAGCGAATCATTTTTACTCCTGAACATAATGGGTGAAGGTTAGAAGGAAACCGGTACAACTTTCATTGGTTTGATGGTGACCAATTATCAGGAGACGTTACTGAATCCCTTTAATCCCTTTACTCTGAGACGCATGCGCATAGTGCTCTCAAGCTCGTACACCCGGCTGAATAGTTTTTATGTTTAGGGGATGTTTTGTCACTACAATTTGTCTGACTGATGAAATATAACTTTGTAATAGTTACTTTAATAACTTATTTAAAAATCAGAAATGTGAAAATAAATAAAGTTCATTTATTTACTGTGGAGCTTTAAAGCGTCTGACAAAAGTTCTGGTCCATGAAAAGTGTCTGACACTTAAGATACTATTTCAGAATAATATCTACAAAATATATATAAAAATCAGCCATACAAATTTAAGTAAAATAACACTTATTTCTAGTTACCTTTCTCATCTGGTACCTGCCCAGGTGTCACAGAACGAGTTCTATAAGCGCGCAGGTATTCAAAGCACATGACACGCTGTTGGGAACATAAGGTTCCATCTGTGTGAAAATAAGTTAAGTCTGATCGCTCTGGGGATCTTACTCTATTACTGCTTTAATACATTCTTAATAGTTCCGTTGAGTTTGAGAAAAATAAATGATGCATTAAGTTCTAATGTTACCATAATTAACAATACCTGTTAAAACCGACTAAAAGTGTGTTGGGCCAGACGAGTGCAGACTCGCTAGTTGCACATCGCAGTATGCAGACTTAGAAGGTGGCTTTTTGTTTAATACTTTGAACCTATTACTAATTGAGTTCATGATCGATGACGTCTAAAGCGGGTCCACATAGGACAGGAACGTTATTATTTTATATTTCCATAACTGTACATGGTTTATAGACTTAAATTTGCTACCTATTTTACACAACAAACAACCTCATCTAAACAATTTTTAATGGAATTTGCACATAATATTGCTTTCTACTTCAAGTACATTTATAATTCATAATGGTCGATTATTACTCGTTAATTATTAAAACATACTTATATACGATAGTTTCCCTTTCAATTTCATTACATTTACTACTACCTTGAACTTTTCCACATATCTTAAAATAACCACTTCCCTGGCAGGGAGGGACACTTGACTCTAAAAAAAATTTACGTTTTAAAGCTTAATATTACGCAAACGGATTCTAAACTCGAAAAATGGTTATCGCAGGCCCGCGACTTGTTTGAATAAGCTATCCAACGATAACTCACACCATGAGATAGATGAGAAAAAAATCATCCCCACTTTACGTTTAGGGAAGGTACCATAAAATATATTTTCTTCATATTTATCGACATGATTAATATGTATACCAATAAGAAGTTACAGTTTTTTAGAACTAAGAGTTTCTGAGATAAGCCTCAAACAGACGGATAGACAGGCGGACGGACGAACAGACATAGCGAGACTATAAAGGCCCCTTGTTGTCTACAGAACTCTAAAAACGACAGTTGAGCGGTATATGTATGAATAAATTTAATTGATTCTTCAGAATAGACACCCTCGAAGATGCAACTTTGCTGTTTGACACTAAAATTAAATGAATTTTTTTTATGTTATTAAATACACGCCATGAACAGAATTTTAGCGGACACTTTTTTTTTTAGCGCTGATAGGTAATCTTCTAGCATTTTATGTAGATATTTTTGTCAGACTGCTCTTCTGCCGAAAATTATTAAGCGGTAAACATTTAAAGATCTAAATTTACCGAAGTTACTAGGTTTTTTTTTTGTACTCATATAATAAACCTTAGTCCATTGTTTAGCCGACTTCAGTGTGCCGCCCATAGATGAATATGAATTTCTTTATAGGTGGCAGAACTCACAATTCACAATCGGGTGAATTTGGGTGTCACCCCTAAATGGGTGGCACCCGTTGCGGATCGCCCCCGCCGCCTTCCCTAGCTACGCCACTGTGTGTACCTCTAATAAAATCAACACGAAATTAGTCGTGTCGACATAAATAAAAACGAACTTCATCGCTAAAGTCGAGAAATTCATAACATTACGTTTATATTTACCAAATTTTCTTTCACAATCTTCAATGTCTCTTCTGCAAAGACGATTTTTTTTTAATATAATTGTGCCGCCCATGCTGTTGAGATACAGACTCCTTCGTTCGCGCTGTGACCGCATCATCTCGTCCATCATCGTCCAAAGCGAGTTGTTTCAAAGCGAATAGTCATAGATCAAATTAAACTTCAGTTAAGATTAAAGTTGTTGCCAGTACTAAGGTAACATTATTTGTCCAGAATTTTTTGGGATTTTTTTTTAGTTTTTAGTTTTAGGATTATTTAATTATGAGAAAGTACGTTCCATACAAATTTAAAAGCCGTATTTAGCGAAATTAAGATGCAACAACACCGTTTTTCAAGAAAATATTTTGAAACATTTTTTTATTAAAAGTTTGTTAATTTCTATGCATTTATGCAGAAAATATTTTGAAAGATTTTTTTATTAAAAGTTTGTTATTTTCTAGGCATTTATGCAGAACAGTTATTCAACTTTTCGTAAAAATACTTTTTTTTTGCACTAATTTAAATAAATTTCGTTTTATAGATATTCTTTTGAGAATCTTGGTTCTTTCGAATGCATTTATTAGTTATTTTATTTTTCAAAAATAAGTGAAAAAATCTAATAATGCTTATTTTTCAAATTCTGAACGAAATTTTTAACAAGCTTACTACTCCATTTGAAAATGACTACGAATAAAAAAAACGGGTCCGACAATAAAAATTTACCAGATCTGCGAAGCTCTAACACCTCTTTTTTTTATATTTTTCTTGATTTAGAATATGTAGAGCCTCCGTTTTTATTGATTATTATTTTAAATTAGTTATTAGGGAATAAATAAAATATAAAAATAAACAAAAATGTTCTTTTATTTATTTATAATTTAAAAAAAGTGTACGGACTGCCGCGCTCTTAGCATTAATATGCCAATAAATATATTTTTTTGTCTTATAAGAACGGACTTGAGTTAAATATTTTTTGTATTTATCGTATTTTTTGTGTGTCAATTAAATGATTTGAATAGTTGTGTTTTATTACCCGGTTAGAAATTAATTGTAAGAAATTATACATTTTGTAACGTTTGCCTGTTTTTGTATATTTATTGTGTTTTAATGGAATTTCTTGTCTTGTTTATTTTATTGTGTATATTCTGTCTTGTCGTATTTAATTATAAATACGAAATTCTTGTGATGTGCATATAAGTTGCATATGAAATTGTGCCTTGGCAGGGGAGCCAATCAGAGGCTGACAACCGCGGCGGTCGTTACCTTATGACCGCGAATCGATGTACCGAGTGCATGTGGCGCTCATGCGTAAAAAATGCAAAGTGCATGGCCACACCCCCTCGATTAAAATATATGCATCTCATATGTACAGGCAAATGCGCCATCTATAAATCGCAGCAGAATTGGTCGCAGTTGTATTCCAACCGCCACGTATGAAGCTCGGTTGTAATAAAGAAGTTTGATCGTCTGAAACGCTGTCCATAATTTTGCTCACACACCGCAAGAAATCCTTTCTTAGAGGCGACTGTGAAAGAAATCCAAGGTTCGGGCTTACGCGGTGATAGCTGAAACCGCCGTTACAAAAAGCTTGGAATGTACAATTTTCTGAATTATCTTCGTATATCTTCCATTAAACATTTTTTTTTCTATAACGTTCTTTTGTAAAAAGTTAGCAAATTTTACTGAAATTGCTAAAATGTACAATATCTATAGGGTCCCAGTACAAATTATATGCGAAAAATAAAATTGTTTGCGTCCCGTCGCACGGCGCGGCGAGGCGCGAAAATGGCCGACCGACGACGGTGGCGCCGTGACAAAGCTGTCAGTTGAGAGGAGAACTTAAATACTTGGAGGAAATTCTTTTTAAATCAGAATTTAGTTCTGTTGCAAGCATTTTTGCTAAATTTTTGGACACTCGAAATTTGTCAATGAATTCAAAATCATCCCATGAAGTGAAGTTAACTCTTTTTCTAAAAGTTTTTTTCCGATGTATATAGTTCTATAACTTGTAATTATTTTATCATTTGATGAACTCGTATTTATTATGTATCAATGACAAAAAATAATGCCATTTCAAAGACGATTGACCACTCACAAAACATGTCAAATGCTACTACCACAACACTGATAATAGAAGAATATATACCTCACGTCAAACCTAAAACTGTCATCGGGCGCTAAACACTCTGTTTTGAGCAGTTAGGATTAACAGTTAAAGTTACGCAAAAGTTGATCATGGGGTACATGAAACAACCCATATTGTATTAAACTAGATAATTAATTTGGATATTTCTCCGTATACTTAAACCAAATACTCAAATCAAGTTCTAATTTGAGCTGCCAACGGGTAGGATGAACGCTCATTTGAACTTGAACGTAAAATATTTTTACAAAGTAAAAGAAAATATGTGATATGTACTATTGTTATACACATTACAGTCAATTTTCTATCTCGCATTATTAAAAACATTTAAAACTTACTTCATATTAAACAATGAAATTTAATCGTAGATAACTGATTGTTCAATGCGACGTTTGTTGACATATGAACATAAAACTTTTTTTAAGATGCGAAGACACCTTAAAAACATATTAGTGTGCCAGTATTTTCAATAACACTTTTTTTTTAAATTTTGTAAGAACACAAAATTATAACTAAAATTTACCTAGATTAAGCATATTTTTAAAAAATAAGTTGAGAAAAATTATATCGATTATAATGGCTATGAGACCTGTCAAAGTGTCAATCTCTAGTGCAAGGAATCCAAAATCGAAGCTCATTTCATTTCGGGAGTGCGTTGTATTTCTTACAGAATACCAATTCAAGGTCATTCCGCATTCGGGAATCTCGCACCATTTTCACTCTCATTTATCTATATCACTAAAATTCATACGATAACTCGTTACCGTATGAATTTTAGTAGAACGTAAACATTAGACTTATGAACAAAGCTGTGAGGGCGGACTTAAAAGCCTTGGCAGAAACGATTAAACATATTTTCATGCACTCTTTTCATTTAAAATCTTACAATTAATCCAAACAAATATGTATTTTAGGTTACAAGAGAGTTGTAATTTATTGTTAAAACTTAATAGATAACGTTGAAAAAGAAATAAAGTGTAAAAATAAATAAGGGAAATTTATTTATACCAATAAAAAACTCCGTAACAAGTATGCCACACTGTATTTAAAACTACAACTACTATTTATTTACTACACTACTATTGTCTAAATTATCAAATCATTTTTGTATTATTTATGCTGTATATTTTGAGTGTCGATTAAATTTCTTGATGCATGGGACCGCGTGTGAAATATAGAGGCAGTACCATCGCCGAAAGAAACGCTGTCTAGTGTTTTGTTGGCGTATACGTTTTAGCATTAACACGTCACGTGATCGTGTGATCACAAATGCTTTAAAATGTCAACCATCCTAGTAAAGAGATTTTCACTTCAAAAACCAATCAATACATGTTCAGGTGATAAATTAATTGATAATTCAAACAAACTTAAACTTTTGCCCAAATGTCATAGTGTCTCAATGTGTAGTCTATGGTTCGTTGAAAATTTGTTCTGTGATCTGCAATTCATACTTCTCTATGGATCTGTAATAGTTTTCACGAGTACCAACATAGAGTTCCAGTGTATCATTTGTTTTTATGAATAAAATTAATTAGAATTTAACAATATAAATTTGTAAAAATGAGCGAAAAACCTAAAGTAGATTTAGGGCTTCTAGAGGAGGATGACGAGTTTGAGGAATTTCCCGCTGAAAGTGAGTTTTTTAGCTCATAAATTTACTCGAATAATATTTGCTGCGTCACTCAACCAAAAATCACATATTTTTCGTATTGATTTAAATATTTTTTCCTTTCCAGGATATAAGTTCTATTTTACATTGTTGTTTACCGTTAAGCACAAAAGATGTTTACTGTATTGTGTACTAGTTTATGTATATAATAACTAAAATTTTGGAAGTACACTATATAGGCTAGATTCGGTGGGCCCTCATTGGTGTGGTTGTGCTGGGCGCAAGAATTTATTTATAGCCCAAGAACGTGGAAAATTGGATATGAATGAAATTAACCTATTTATATTGTCATTTATGAAATACTTGGACCATATTTTCTTATAAAGTGCTATTGCAAGTTATCTTAGTTAAGGCTAGTGAAACTGCAACTTTAGGTTTCAACTGTATTTCTTTAATTTTTTTTTTTAGATTGGGGAACGGAAGAAGCAGACGACGAGGATGTGTCAGTCTGGGAAGATAATTGGGAGGATGACATTGTCCAAGACGACTTCAACCAACAGCTCAGGTTAGAATTATATATATTGCGAATAAGGAAGATTATGAAACCGTTCTTTTTATTGTAAGTTTTTGGTGTCATAAAGATTGTGGAGATGGTGGTACCTGTATCAGGAATCCGAACATCAGTATTAAAATATGAAAATGGAAAGTGTCTAAGACTGAAAAATCAACCATAAGTAGTATAAGAAATAAGGGACATTACAAAGCTAATTAAGGAAAGGTGTGATTATGCATTTTTGACATTAGGAAGCTCGGTAATATAGTTGATGTAAGTTCTATACTCATCTCGATGAAGAAATCCTGTATTGCAAATATTAAAAATATCAAAATGATTTCCTCCCAAAAAAAGTTTTGTAAAGTTCATTGGTCTATTTAAATGTGAAAAATAATGAGAAAATGGTTTTATTTATTATTGTGATTTTTTTACATATAATTTATCGTTTTTAGAACATTTATTACAACAAATAATTTTTCATTTACAGACAACAGCTGGAGAAGTTGAAAGAACAGAACAGATCCTAATTTTAAGTTTCATTTGTATTTAAGTAGGGTTACCACATTTCTCTGAAAGTAATTTTTTACAAAAATTTCATTCCAAGTTGTAACGATGATGTCATGTCAATATCTATTTTGTGTTATAAATTTGGTTCTTGTAAGTTCTTAATAAAATAAATGAAAACAATGTGGTGGTTTTATTTTAATCCAACTACCAGATAACATAAATTATATTTATAATGAAAAAATGCAATTTTAATTTAAAAAAATTAGAACATAGTTTTAATGAGTTTAGATCAGCATACTCATATGTATGAGAATGCTGATCTAAATTCCTTCCTTTCTCCTTCTTTCGGTCCGTCCTTAAGGATATAGGTTAGAATTTTTTTGTTTATATTTAGACTTTATTAATGGTAGTGGCCTAAAAATATTTGTTATCCCATAGAAGCTAGATATCCCCATTCTAAAAATATCCATTAATAAATATAGATGAAAAAGTTTTTTTTATATTTTATATGTAAAAAGTTGTAGTAAAATCGCTTTGGTTGTGCTGTTTGTATCTGACTAATTTTGATACATTAAATAGATGACATTTGAAAAAAAATAAGAATATAAAGAAGAAACGGTTTCCTGCCCTTTTTTTTCTGTCCACCAAAATGTGTGGATCTAAATTAGAAATTCCATGAATTTTGAAGTTTTATTACAAAAAAAAGGGGGCAAAATGCGACACAAGCTGTGAAAATAATTCGTGACGTTTATCGACCTAATGTAGTTTTGGTAGGTGTAGCACAAAATTGGTTCAAACATTTTCAGTCTGGCAATTTTGATGTCAAAGATGAACCTTGTTCCGGTCGACCTGTTACAGATAAAGTCGATATCATTTTCTTAAAAGTAGGCATTTTAGTTCTTACAATATGGCTGAAGATTTGGGAATTGACCACACAACAGTTTTGACCTATTTGAAAAAAGCTGGATGTACAAAGAAGTTTGATACCTGGTTCCCATACAAAGAAATCTAATAAATTGTGTACTCATTTGCAATTCTCTATTGAAATGTAATGAAATAACTGTTTTGGAAAAATTGATTTGTAGTGGTAATCCATTTTTCATCAACAGTGATGAAAAATGGATTACCACTACAAGAATGTGCAAAAAAGATCATGGTCAAAAGGCAAGCAAGCTCCACAGACTAAAGCAAAACACTGATTAACTCGCAAGATGTTGATGCTATGTGTATGGCGGGACATTATGCATTATGAGCTTTTACCGCCGAGCAGGACCATCAATTCGGATCTCTACTGCTAACAGTTGATGAAATTCAAGCAAGAAGTAGAGAAAAAATGGCCACAATTGTTCAACAGAAAGGGTGTGATTTTTCATGATAATGTCAAACCACACACATCTTTAGCCACCCATCAAATATTGAGGGTTTGGTTGGACGAAGCATTAATGCATCCACCATATAAATCTGACCTCCCACCCTCAGATGTTCACCCATTTCGGTCTTTTCAGAATTCTTTAGGTGGTGTCAAGAGAGGACTGTCAAAACTATATCTCATAGTTTTTTGATAGAAGTCTCAAAACTACAGCAATGGGATTGTCACTACCAACAAATTATTGAACAAAATGGCATGTTATATTATAATTCGATTTAAATAAAATATGATGTAAAATTATCTTGAATTTATATATGAAATATGACAAAACTTTCCCAGACCTTATATTAGAATGTACTTTTAGCACGACCTATACCAAAAGAACTCATTATGAAGTTGGTACAATCCGATATCATTCTAAGTGGTACATAAATTGAATAAGCTATTGCTTCTTTATTATAAAGTAACATTTCTACATACATGTGTGACTACACATGTGTTACGACCTAACAATTAAGACACTAATTTAGTTAGTCCTTCAATACAATGAAGTGAATACCATGTGTTTTGAACATAAGACATATGTGTATATATTTGTACATATGAATATCTGTAAATTACTACTTTACTCTGTTAATATTGTGCAAATTCATTAAAGTATATATATATATATATATATATATATATATATATATATATATATATATATTGTACCATATACTTTTTTGTACTGTCAAAATTGTGTATCAACATTTTTGAGAATATATTTATTTAAAGTATTGATATTAAATAAGGTTATTCTCTTTAAAGTCACAGAAAATAGCACATCTATATAAATAAAAATCGATGTAAGTATGTCAGTTCCTTCCGGTTGTTCCTCCGTTGCGATCGGTCGCCTTCGGTCCAGTCCCATGGACCACAGTTTAGTTTAGTGTGTTACTGCGTGTCAGTGTTCCTTCGAGCCGCGTTCTGTAGTGTCGGGCTCCGCGCATTTGAGTGTGTGGTACCGCGCAGTGTACATCGCACAGCGACAGTTATGCCACGTTTGCGTTCGTCCCGGTGATATACTCCGGTATACTGCACCGTCTGCACGCCGAGCTCGCGCACGCTTTCTGCGCCTAGGGTGCGCTCCCGCAAGTTCACGCTTCAAATGCCGATCGCTATTTTAGTTATTTCGTGTGTTTTACACGCATAAGTGGTTTGCCATTGACTACACGAGGGCGACCGCATGCTGACCAGCACCAGTTTTTGGGGAGGGACTTGCTCAGCGTCACGGTTAGTGGTCAAATTCTGTTATTAATGATCAATCCAATTCTGAATTTAATTCAGTAATGTTACGTTACGTCTTTACGTAACGGTTATAGGTCATTTTTGAATGGTAAATTTAAATTTAGTGATTTAAGAGCCTAAAGCCTTCGACCGGAACCGTTAGATTTATAACCGCCTTTCGCGGTTTTTTGCGACCCCTTCCACTACTCGCTTTTTCAAGCGTCGTCTATTATTGAATCTATTACACATGGTAATAGGTAGTTTTAGCTATTTTTGCCTCTTCCCGGGGCAACACCGTCACCTATGACGTTATTACGTTGTGGTATCCTGGAAGGGTTTCATGACTTTTGCGCCGTTGGAACTCCTATGCCTTCGACCGCTTAGACAAAGCCTACACAAGCTACGGGCTAAAAAGGCAGGCGTCTTAAAGTTTCTGGGGGTTTTTAGTCCGTGCGAGTCGGACACCCCGTGCGCCCGGAAGCATGGACTGCCCATAACGGGTTTTTCCCCTCCTTCTCCTTCGCACGGGGAGAAAAAAAAAATGTAAGTATGTTTGTCCTCTACGCAGGCTCAATCCATTGATTCAGTTATGGTGAATAGCGATATATTGTACTTCTGCTTGAGTTTCTAAAAAAAAAAAACTAGCATTTGTCCCGTTTCATCCATGAATTTCTACTACTAAGCTGAACTAATGAACCCATTCTAAAAATTCTTACACTAATATTTGTACTATTCTTGAGTGCATCATCCATGAATTTATATTCCTAAGACGATTTTAATAATTCTTTAACTTATAGATAGCTACTCTATCCCCGAGTAATATACAATATTTTATTTTGATAGCATTTTTCCCGGCTCCGTCCAAATCAGAACGGACTGGTAGCGGATTTGGAAATGAAAGCGAGACGAGGAGCAAAATCGAGATTAAAATCAAGAGCTTGACTAGGATCCAAATCAAAAATTTAAATTATCAGTGGTAAATCAGTATAAAATATGTAGAAATGCATTATATAATCAGTATAAAATATGTACATACATATACACATAATAAAAGCTGTAAAGGGTCTAGAGAATAAAAAAAATTGATCGAATACCCTTAAGATCGATAACAGAACATGTTTCAATAGTTTTTGGAATGCTTGTCTGTTTCTTTGTATGCACATTATCTGGAAACAGCTGAATGAATTTAAATGCGGGTTTCTCTGGCAGCTTATGGGAATCTTCGATCAGGTTAGACCATTGAAATTATGGATTTATGATTTAAAGAGGGGGGCGGATTGAACTTTGTATGGGAATTTCTTGAATCCACGAGTTAAACGCTTTAAAATAAGTATATACTAGACCGAAAGTGAGCATCATTTATAAAAAAAATATCTAAGAAGATGAAAAAGAAAAGGATAGGGGACATGCAAATTAATGTTTCGGCACAGCGCCATCTCTCGTATGAAAATTTCTTCACCAACAATAAAAGAGAAAATTTATTTTAATTACACATGTCCACGCGGGCAGAGCTGTGGGCAAAGATAGTCTACAATAAAATATTTGTCATAATCTGATTGCAGGTGATTTAAGGACAATAACAGTACAATAAAACTATTCTATGAAACTTGTCTGTTTGTGTGTAGGATCTCCCCAAGCTTCAAAACTATCAGACGAGTTTTCGTTGGATTTTTCTCAGGCAAATTTAACAGAGCTCGGGACAACACATTGGCTTTATTTCATAAATGTCGGCTTGCAGAAAGTAAGCCGATTTTTAAATATAAATTTCCACGCACGAAAGTCATCACACAGTTGTAAAAAAATTTGGTTGGAAATGAGGTAAGTACTGCTTAGCAAGCATTTTCATGGTGTTGTGCTAAGTGTATCATGTGATTAGACAAAGAATGACCACGTATGTAAAATCATTTACCAATTTTGATAAAATACAATTATCACAATATTTTGAAAAGCTTTCACTGCTTTTTGAAATTGAATTTATGAAGAATAGGGTAATATTGACCAAATTTCAAAGGTGGTTTGGAGAAATTGACAATCTAGTAACTAATGAATAAATGTATTTAGCTATGAATTGTGTGCATGCGCGTGTGTATGAATGAATATAAATCATGTAACTAGTACATGTTTAACGAATTGCTAGTGGAAATACACTGCTTGCCCACTTTTTTATGTCCATGTTTTATTGATTTATTTATATTTAACGTTATTTAAACATCTTTGGATTTTGTTCAAATTTGCAGTACATTTTCAATATGTACCCGTTTTGTTCAAACTTTAGCCGTAGAGGATCCTTATGGCTAATCTATGAGACATTTTTTTCTTTCTGAGTAATTTATATATTTTGAACACTTCCATAATCATATTTAATGTGGCGAAATGCAATTTTATTTATAATAAAAAAAAATTAAATTAGGATATTTCAATTCCAAAATTTTAAACTACATGTAATGCCAGAGAGTACATTATTATATATTTTACCTATACATATATTTTTTAATTCATAGTCTGAAAAATATGAATAAGTGTTAGCACTGTATCTGGAGTCAGAGAGGGGCATGCAATGAAACGGGAGACGAGCGAATGTCGGCGCCCGCGCCGCTGCGGCAACATCACATATACATACTTGATTGCGAGACAACTACCTTCATCCAAAACTGTTATTAATTTTAATTTACATTTTTCTTGTTGTAATTTCGAAAAATTATATACCATTTCAAACGAAGTTAGCGGGTTTTAATTTGATCCTATAATTAGCACCCAAACATTAGATTTATATCATTGTTTAGCAACAAACAGCAATACTGGAAGGTAGAAATATTAATAGATAAAAGATATGAAAGAAAAAAAAAAACAATTTTTCGAGTTTATACCATCAATTTATTGCAGTATTATCGCTGATAAAAATGTCACATTTTTCCGAGAGAAGCGTTAGTATTTATTTTCGAGAATTAAATTTTTTTTAAATCGATACTCCCCAAAAAAGCGTCAAAACACCTCGCTCACTAGAAACTAGATACAAAAACACTTAAAAATTACTCGTATAATTATATACATTTATCTGAAGAGGGAGGAGCCTCGGAGGAAACGTTTTGAGGAAAAGCCAAAAAATATTAAAACAGAACAATCCCCTAACTCGTTACATTTATGGAAGACTTCAAAGCAACTTTAAAATGTGTCTCATATTTTCGACTGTCGTAAGATTTTTTTTTTTTTCTTTCAAACACGGACTCCTCCCACTGTAATTGCTTTGATAACTATCTAGCGTAATCTCTAAATAGAAACTCCATGGCGTGTCTAGTGTATGCAAGAATCTTATTTTTATTTAACGGCCGTTTAATAGTTGTGCGTGCAGCAGTTACAAATTAGTAGTAGGCTGAAAGAGCATTCGACTTGATAGATTAGTAAAATACAAGAAAATATTCGATACAGTCTTGTGTTTTTGTGACCTCGTTTACATGCGAGTGATAATAATTAAAAAATAAATGTCTATATATTATGGAAACCGTTTAAGACAGTCAAAAATAACAATTTCTCTTATAATCATAACTATTTTGCCTTGTTGTACAATAAAGCAATAGACAACGCACTTTCACGATGTTGCAATACAAAACCATAGATTATAGGCATACTGCTCTTCTTCCTAATAGGAGATTCGAATCATTTATCTGTAAAACAACTTCACTACAGAAAAACTTCCCCACCAAACAACTGCGCCAATAGAAAAACTCTAGCAGGGTGTCTAGAAGAATCCAAACTCATCAGGTTAGAACTCAAGAAAGCCGAGCACAATACAAATTATTAGATAGGAGTTAGCGTCGTAAGTATCCATACAATTATGTACAAATACCCGCAGTACTGTCGCGTGGTAAAATATAATCACGGGAATATAAACTTCCATGTTCCATAGTAAATACAAAAAAAAAAGTAAAAAGTATCTTATAGCATCATGTAGATGGGTATTTTTTATTCGATAATATTAACATGATAATTAGGAATATAAATAAATAAAATTTATTTCATTGTTCTAAAACAATATTACATGTTTGTGACAACTCCTAATGTATGCTAACACTAGACGCGCCGGTAGAAGCATGCACTTTTACATGTTACACATATATATATATATATGTATATATATATATAAAGATATATTAGAAATTATTTAAAAATTAAATCACATCGCTTCGTATATCGAGTTTTTAACGTCGGCGGAAAAGGTTTTAATGGTTTTATTTCATATAATATATTTATATTCCAACATTATGTATTTATTTATAAATCAGAAAATACCCATTTTTAAATTTAATAACTTTTTAATTAATAAATAATTTCTGCGTGAATCACTAAATAGCGAGACAGTATGTTTCTTTCATTATAGGCAAAATATTAAATCTACCTACTTTGTTTTTTTTTTTTAATATCACAACAAACATTCAGTCCATTAAAAATGAACACAGCTGCCAATTTTATAATTTAATTTCAAAGCAAAGACAATTTTAAATGTTTCGTGTTGAAAAAGTTAAACATATATGAGAGTCTGTATTTGTAATTTAACATGCGACATTTTCATAAGAAAGAAAAGATATTTCGAATAATATTGTAATAACAAAATTTTTGGTGAACTTTAAAAACTCTTGTTTTCTCATGACGTTGAGAACTTCATTTAGTAAATATATATTAAGAGAATAATAAGAATGTATCACAATGTGTCTTTCCAGTCAATTTTATCGAATTTTAGAAAACAAAATTAATATTTGATATTTTTTTTCCCTCGCATAAACATCAAAACTTTTTCCGCCTCTATTAAAAAAAAAATCATATGTACAATGGCATCAGGGTCGTTCTCTTTTCACCAAATCATCCGAAACTCAAATCCTCAAAAACATATACACTCATACACTTAACGATTCACTAAACAAAAATAACATAATAATACTTCGAATTACAATACTAAAACTTAATTCCTTTCGATTTTAATTCTATAAAATTTTGGAATGACTAAAAGTTCGTTACTTACTCAAAAAAAAAATTAATAAATCGGCAAAGGCGAAAGAGAATTACAACATTTTGACTAGTAGAAAAAAAATTACCTTATATACCGTCAGCGCCTTAAAGTCTAGGAGTGTGTGTGTGTGTGTTTTTTTTATTCAAGCACTGCAGGCTGCGTATCTCCCGCAAGGTATACTAGAAATCTCTGGACATTTCTTTTTTCACTATATCGATAATATATCGTCATATAATAATAATAATAATAATATAACACGAAAGACTACAGTATCGTACAAGTATATTAAAAAAGTTTTTTTTTTAAATTTATTTTCACCACTCCAATTTACGTATATAAGTTACTGGATCGTATATCTGGCATTTGTTGATTCAATTCAAACCCCTCCCCCCTCCCGCCTTCCACTTCGCTCTATCCATCGCTAACGTCTCGTCGGTCCAGCTTTCGAGACGAAATTCAAGTCCAAAATGTCTAAAAAGAATATTTTTATTTTAAATTTATGGATAACTTTTTCGCGTATACATGTTCTTTATCTTGAGTATACATCGGTTTCTTTTCGTATGATTTTTTTTTTCTATAATAATACACTAAAGTATCTAATTAGTTAAGTCTAATATGGCTGCCGTTGACAAAATTAACGAATAAATACTATACGTATACTAATATATATTTTATACGTGGTTCATTACGAGTTTAAATAAAAAACGAACTCTTGCTTATTTGGACGGTACGCCTGTGGGATATTTGTCGATACGTATTTGACAAGTGGACAGCTATTAGATGATGTTCCTCGATTTCAATCACAAAAACAGTGATATTTCTGATTTTTTAGACTGTTTTTTACTTCAGTTAGACTTTATTTCAATTACAGATAAATATTTTTAAGCTATACTTGAATACAAATTCCGTTCAGCAAACATCCCACATAATATTTTCATGTATTCAGTGCAAAAATATCCCTAACAGAATTTTATCATGCTGTGCGAGTGTCTGTGGTTTAGAAAAAAAAATTGGAAAACTCACAACCGGTTCAAAAATGACCAACAAAACATCGAGAACTGAAAAATAATACTGTCTTTTAATCTTTTTTTTTTTCGCTTTTCTTTCTTTTTCGAATACTGAGGTATGTAATTACGTATACGCGTCACTAGACTACAACTTACATTAGTTAATTTTTTAAATGCGGTATACTGATTCGAGTCGCCATATTAGTTTTAATTAGGGCACCAATAAATAGTTCTCAAAAAAATGATTGTCCTGGTAATTTAAAAAGCGAGCGAAAGTAAACAATTAGCGAGAGTTAAAATTTTCAAACGGGTAGAAATAAAAATAAAATTGTAGACATTTTTATCTCATTTATATGACATTGAGGGTGAATCCAGCTTTAAAGTCATCCTTCAATACAGTAAAATAGGACAATGAGAATTTTCATTTCTATCCCAGCAATGGACTATAGCGCTTTTTCTGTCAATCCCTTCAGACACCATTGGTTATAGATCATACCCTGGATTTCACCCACGACTAATGGTGGCCCAAGACCGCATCAGGTCGTCAGTCTGCCTACCGGTGGCCGTCCCACGCTGTGACCAGTCCGTGAGCGCCAACCGAGGGCCTTTCTCACCCAGCGGTCGTCGGTTCTAAGAGCGACGTGGCCTACCCGTTGCCACTTCGACATGTTAATTCTTCGAGTTATGTCGATCGGTCTCGTCTTTCTGCGGATTTCCTGGTCTCGAATTCTACCATTCGGGACGACATCAAAACAAACGTGCATTTTTCTTATCTTGATAAATGATAATGATAATAAAAAAAAAAAAAACACGTTCTTGCTTCTATTTTCAAACTAAAGAACATTAGTTGGAACCGTCCGTTAAGCAGTTCTTAGCATGTTGATACAAACAATTAGACGTACAATCAATGTACTTAGATTTACATTTCATATTTAACACTTAATAGATATACACTGATAGGTATTCTGTATGAGCTGAAATGTTCACCGATAGTAGTGAATGTTTAAAACTAGGACATTATTTAATTCGAAACATTTTTTAGTATAAAACTTAGAATATTTTATATACGAATTTAACTATACCCGGTATAAGTTACATAGGTACCTTATCATGTAAAATCGCTCGCTTTTCAAATTCCTAACAGAAAAACATAAAACAATTTCAAAGACATGTAAAGAGGTGAATTTTTGCTTAATCTCCGTCAGAACATCCGCTATACACTTTTGTATTCAATTAAGCCAATACGTACCTCAAAAAATAAACAGTTAAGAGTATTACGTATTAGACTATCACAGCTGTAGCAGATACATAATATATATGCGCGCGCGTGTACGACTTACTTATTTTATAGATCATTATTGTGAATTAAATCAGCCGTGTGATGAATTAATTTTATAATTTAAGATAAATTTATTTTATTGATTTGCCAACTGTACATACGGAACGCGTTTTCAAACAATCCTTTAAAACCAATATTCTTCGATAACGTTTACCAAGGCTTTCACGGTTTCTTTGATGATTTTGTTCTGCAAAATGGAGACTTAGACCCGCATACACTCTTAAGTAGGGCTGATCCTTGTACTTTAAGAGATTTAAACATAATTGTCTTGGCAACATTTAATGGCTGTAAATTTTGTTCTCTGTTTTTGCATATGCATATAGTGCCAGTGTAAAATTGTTTTTAGATTTCTACCATTTTACTATAGTAGAACATGTCAACACGAAACAATTAGAATACATTCAGTATTTGGAATGGCTTGTAAGGGGCCATCCATAAATTACGTCACACGACGTAGGTGGGGTCAATGAAATGTGACAAAGGGGGTTAAAAGCTTCGTGACGTTACATGTCAAAATCCAAGATATTAAAATCCAAGATGAGAAATCTATATGCAAACGAAAAACTAAAAGATATTATTAACTCGATCTAGTCTTATAAGGTTTATGTCTTTTGTTTTGTCCGATATCTAAAATATTTGCCTATGTTTATTTTATTAAAGATTGATACAAGTAAAAGAAATTTGGAAAAACTGCTGATTTAATTTTATTACTTCTAATTATAAAATTGAAAAATATGTGACGTCACACCAGGGGGGAAGGAGTTTTAACAAGCGTGACATGAACGGGGGGGGGTCAAAAGACCTTTTTGTGTGACGTAATTATGAATGGTCCCTAATGTTAAAAAAAATCATTAATGGCGTGTTTCAAGTGTGATTCCATTACCTGCGAAATAAAGATATTTTTGATTTGATTAGATTAGTATATTCAGTAGTTTTTTAAAACTACTGAAAAAAAAACTTTTTTTTTTTTTCAGATATTAAAATACGAACGGTAAAAACATGCACGTTTGAAGTGGATCATCACATTTAAATTGCCGTCGCGAAACAGAGAACGATAAACGCATGCGCAATATAAAAGTCGCTCCTAATATTTATTTATTTCTAAATAAATATATTCCTGCAAGTATCTATTACTAAATATTTACATCAAAAGTGTATAGCGTGTTATTAATAGCCGCAATGTTTAGACGATGCGAAATTAAAACATAGGTGTTTTTTTTTGTCACCCCACTATCGACCATGGTATTTGGACTTCGAGAACTGTACACTGATTAAATACAGATGGCGAGTTTTAAGCAATTCTTACAAAGTAATAAATTATTGTAAAGTATTAAAAAAGCGTTGGACGACGATGAGTCTAGTTTTAATTAATAAAAAAAAAATCGAGTGTGCTTAACCATCGACATGCAACGGGACATCTTGGCAAATTGCGGTATGATGTAACAACTCAACGACAGTGAGAAAGAGAACGCATGATTTTGGCCTGCAACTGTCTCTTTCGTTAAAGGCTACTGTTCCTAGTTTCCCTGGTTTCCTCCTGAAAACTAGGAACAGTAGTTAAATTTTTTTAAATTATTTAAAAATTTTAATTTTAAGAAATGTACGTTTATTTAAATTACCGTAGGTTCGTTAATTAAACAAAATAAATACAAATCTATATTTAAATAACAACATTATATCTTAATTATTTGATGGATTGGAAACATTCTTCGGCACAGATACAAACAATTGATTCCGGTAGATTAATTGAGACAGATTGACCGGTCATTCTATCATTTGTGGCGGGGAGACAGATTTGACACCGCTAAGGCATGCCCACTTTACATGTCGATGGTCCAACTAATGATATACATCCGGCCGATCACCGCGATTGGCCGACGGAACAGTGCAACAATTCAACATTTCAAATGTCAATCGCCGCCTCTAGCCGGCGGTTGACATTCGGCCTATCAATCGGCATTAGTCTCGATGACTTATAACAACAGCCGCGCGGCAAGGTCCATAAATATCATCGTCTTAATGTAGAGGTTGCTGCAACTGCGTGTAGTTCTGCTCAGTTCTATCTTCGTTCTGTTCCTGGTTCTCCACGTCGGAGCTCTCCTCTTGTTCTTCGTCGGAGGACGAGAGCAGACCTGCAAAAGGAAAGAGAAGGATCAACTCCATTCATTGGTATTGTCGGAGGTTGAAGCAAACAGTGTTAATTGTGATATTGGATAGTGTACCGACATATAATGGAGTGTGTGTTATTTGTTTTTTTGTATTCATAAATATTTTTTAGTTAAGGAGGATTGAAGGATTTTAAATCTTTATTTAAAAAAAAATAAGAATGTTTTAAATTCTCAATTAGAAAGAGACAGAGAGAGCACCAGTAAATTGTTTGTGCAACAGCGCATCCTACTAGTATCTTTCTATTTCCTACTAATATTATAAGAGCTAAAGTTTGTGATGTATGGATTGATGTTTGTTACGAATTCACGTAAAAACTACCAGACGGATTTTGATACAACTTCAGCGTATTTTAGCTTATATGTCAGAATAAGATATGGCAACAATTTATAAAGATACTAGCCTTTCCTTGCGGTATCGCTTGCATGAATTTAGCAAAAGCAGAACTAGTATGTATACTGGGACCGGAATCAGAAGCAAAAGCGATAATGCGATCGAGAGTATAATTGACAGCTTGATTGGTCGATATAATAAAAATGAAAGACTTTGTTCTGAGTACACGCGGTTGAAGGCTCGGGCGAAATCTAGCTAAAAAACACATGTCAAACTACGTTTCACAAGAAAGAAAGACAAAGAATCGCTGCTGGGTTAAAATTCAATGTTTTTCTAATTTTTGAAATAAACTTTAATTTTGTTTTCATTATTTATTATCGTGTTAATATTGGTATCAATTTAGATTTTTTTTAAAATTTTCTAAGTAACACTTTTCACTTAGAGTGAAATATATTTTTTTAACCGACTGTCAAAAAAAGATATTTTAAATTACCTACTAGAGAAGGAGAACACCAAAAGACAGTGATATCGTGTTTATAGAACACTTGTAAATTTCGTTTTTGGATACTTTTTAAGGAGGATGTATAAATAATGAGAAGTCTGATTTCATGCTTTTTATAAAAGAATTTAATAATTTTACTAAGTAATATACTATTATAAAATAATATATTCTATTGTGTAAAGCGTTACGTAGCGATAATTTCTAAATAGACATTTCCTATACCATGCAATTAACTGCTGACCCATGAATCTGCTCTTCTACTACAAATGGGGTAACTTACCATTTTTTTTTAATATTTCTGTATTTGAAGGTTCTTTACTTCAGTAAGAGTGTAAAAGCGTTTTTTTTGATAACTGTAAAAATACCTGCGTATTGACGATTTTAAATTGATAGACAGAGAAGGCAATAGTATTCAGTGACGTCATTGTTTACCAGCGCTATATCGAATAATAGTAAACTCCGTTTTGCGAGAATGAGATGGCATTGAATTTTTGATGATTTATATTTCATTATTTTTTTAATCGATTTAAATTTTTATTTTACTTTTAATCATCATATGTAGTTAGCCTATATACTCTTCTATAAATAAATCTATATAATATTAAACATCTGTAGACTACTCTATTTTTATCTGACATATTGATAGTGATTCGAGATGATTGACAGTCATTGAACAACTCAGGATTGATAGATACCAATTTAGATTGTTCAATATCTCTCGAATCAATATTCAATTCATTTGAATGAAATTTCGGATTCATTTTAATGTGGCAGACAAGAGTCTAAGAAGTAATATAATTAGTGCCGCGATAGCTGTGTTTAAATATGGCAGCGAATACGACCCGAGTTCTGTCGCTAATAGTTGAACTATCGTAGAATGCTGTTGTGAAACTAAAAGCGACAGACACACGCACGAACCTCAGTGTGAACAACATCGCTTACAGTAAACTATTGCATTGATTAGTTGAATTATTGAAAGAGGTCAACGTACTTATTCAGTGGTTCGTTTAAAGAAAAATAACACTATTCATGTCGCCGTGACAGACGTCTTCGTTTCTGCTTATAAGCGGGGAAATAAAAACGGTTGAAAGACTTCACCTAAATTTGGTTAAAAGATAAAAAATTGGCAACAGTGTGACAAGGTGGGCCCGAGTCGTATGCTACGTGGCATCACATGTATAAAAATACAATTTGATGAAATACAAATACGAATTTGATGAAAAATTTAAAAATGTTTGATTTACTGTTGATTTCATATGAAAAAAAAAACTAGAAGTATGAAAATGATTTTGTACATGATATGGGAATAATGATTTAATTACGCTAAACATGTGTAGCGTAATTAAATCATTACGATAAACCCCCTCGCCTCAGTGTGGCGAGGGGGTTTCACATAAATGTGACCACCTAAGATAAGGAGGGGGAGGGTTCCATAAATCAAGTGGAATCGTGTTACGGCAATTTATGAACGGCCCCTTATAAGGATAAACGTAAATAAAGGACTCGATTTCTGTCCACGATGAGGACGATCTATCGACGAGTTCGTAACTAGCTTCAAGCTAAATCACTCCCTGCCTGCCTCGGGAGACACGTCAAGCCTTCGGCCACGGACGTCATGGCCGCATCGGTGTGATGACGTCGAGGTCGTCGGAAGCGCCCCAGCACGCGCTGGCTATCTTGGGGGGATGAGAGACAGATCCTCTCGATATTTAAATATTACTGTGAAAGGGCATGCTGACGCGATGGGTTGATACATATAGCTGACACGAAAGCTGCAAATCTGGATCGATGTTAGATCTTGAAGGTTCGCAGATCCGAGTGTCGCACATTAGAAACGTTTTATGCCTGTGACAGCGTAGCGATTAGTGTGTAAGCTTCTAAAGTATCTGAATAAGTCATAAGCTCTCGGACTAAATATCAATGATACTTTTTTTGTGGGTTTAAGAGCTATACTCTCCGAGAGATTTAAATATAAATAAAGGGGTTATACACACCAGCAGTGAACTGAGGATTGGAGAGGGCGTCGGGCCAATACCGCTTGCTGATGGACGACCCGTTTTTAGCTTTCTTGCCGCCTGGAGCAAAAAAAAAAAAAATAAACCACCTTATTTCCGTGTTACCGACAAACACATTTCTGTCTGAAAAATTTAATGGGTATTGATTTTCAAAGTACTAACAAAGAAAACTGTAACAAGTCCGAATGGAACGCGCACTTTGATGGTTCCGTACAATCTTAATGATATTTGTAGATATTTCGTCCAACAAGGGTCTCGATGATTTATGTCCGTTTTCGATACCATTACTGGCGAGTATATCGGTCGCAGGAATTCCGAAACTTTTGCCCCGATTCAAAAATATTGGAATTTTTGAAAATTTTATGTTTCCATAGCGCGTAGTTAAAAAATTGTTTTTATTACATGGGCATAGATCCTTAATTTTTTTCTCAAGACTCAAGAATTCGATGTTAATTTCAACTCGATACTCCACGCGTTTACGAGAGAAAGGGTCTAGACAGACGGACAGCGTAATGATATGCGCGTGAACGCTTATAAGACATAGGGGTTTTTTTTTCCTTTAAATGTACGTAACCCTAAAAAGAAGTATGGGTCCTTCACACGAGACGAGCTTCAAAAAAGCAGTTTTATTGAAGTTGTTGCGTACGGCCTTCATATACCCCTTTGCTAAGGCACGACTCCTTGCAACCTTTATTATTTTAAATCGAACAGCTTGGACTTCCAGTAGCTCAGCCCTGCCCGACGCCGGTTGCGAGCCGCTGACGACCGCGGCCAGCGGCTTAACCTGCTCGTCGAAGCGAACGATTTGATATCGAAGTGAAAATCTGATCGGTCAATTCGCACGTGGTCAGAAGCGTACCCTGTACGATCGGATACAGCGCTCTCTGACTACTGATACGTATTTAAATTGTTTATATTTTGTAATGAAAGGTTGCATTTGACAGATAGAACCTTCACGGTTTTTTGTTGTTTCATAAGCGGATATTATTCGGATTTGAATCGAAAGAATGCATAGACAAGAGTTGAATATAAGGAGTGAAATAAAAAAGGGATACGAGTACGGATCCCGCGAAAACTTAACAAGTACTCATAGGACCATTTACTATTGTTTTCATATTACTGTATTTAAAACTTTTTTTTATTTGAGTAAAAGTGTATTATTTTTTTTTGATAACTAGAAAGTATCTCGGCAATGACTTTTTTAAATTGCTAATTGGCAGAATAGGTATTAGAACTCAGTGACCTCATTGTCCACTAGCATTAGATAGAATAATTTTTTACTCCTTTTTGCCAGAAAGAGATAGCATATTTCTTTTATGTCTTATTCGAATTCATTTTAAGTCAGAATGTCTAGTATGCTTACACAACTCGTCAACAAATATAATATTTCTAAATATCAATATCGCAGTAGCCTATTGTAATACTAAAAATTTCATATGGAAAGTAAACTAAAGTGGTTACTGATAATCAAATGTACGGATGTCGTTCATCGGCGAGAGTATCCTGGCATCCTAGACGTTCTACAATATGATTCAATTGCAGTATAATGCAAAAAATTTTATCGCTGTGAAGTTAGTCACATTAGCGCCGCGATGGCGTAAAATAAGAACGCGGGGGGAAAAGGGAGGGGCGGGGAAGTGTTGAACCTGCGCATCGCATCATTTGCAGGCAATTCAGAGCGGCAGAGTTTCGTGCGTTGTGCTGTACAACGTATATAAAAAAATTATAGAATCGCTTGTAAAATAAATGATCTATACTACTGCATAAATGTGTAGCGTCTGTGGGTACATACATTTTTTGTTGCCAATTTTATAGTAAATAATCCTTTTTTGCCTCATTGTCACTGATTCTAACATTTTTAAAATTTACGACTCTCTATCTGTATATCTTTTTGTAACTTTGAAAATTTCGACCGATCTTGATGAAAATTGGTCTATTGTAAGAACATATATATGCACAGCATAGGCTAGATACGATTTTGATACAGGACTTGCCTGTTTGTTTTTCCGAACTAATCACTGAAACGGTTGAACAGATTTTAATCACATTTTGAATTTTGATTATCTTCTGAAATAAAAAAAAATGAATACGTATTATTTATTTATTTAGACTGATATATAAAACTGCAAATACAATATTTTTGTAAAATTTTGTCATAAATATTTACTATTATGACACACCTAATAGATAAAGATCTAGTTCGGAATCAAAAGTTGGGACTGCAGTCGAAATCAAACTTGAAACAAATCGGTATCGAGAGCGGGACCGGGATCAGTATCGAAGAAGAACATGATCCGTCAATATATAAGACGAAGGAAATCATTCTTCATCCATGCAGACGGAAGCTAGTTATTGATAACAGCATAATTAATAATCAGAGCGTTGCGTAGACACGAACCGGGTTTGTCTGTGGAGTCCAACATCGGCTGCAGGATGCGCCTGCGCGCGTTGATGAACCAGTTGTTGACTTGCAGCAGCGTCAGCCGCGTCTGCGCCGCCAGCGAGCGCTTCTCCTCTTCAGTGGGATAAGGGTGCTGGAATAAAAGACTTTTTACTATTTATTTATTAATTTTTTTACTACTTATTCATCGCACATTGCTGTACTGCACAATGTACTGTACGGGGATTGTGGTATAAATTTGTAAACAGAAAATACAATGTGTAGGCTTTGTAGACCTATCGGATTTGCGTCTGCATGAGTTCCCACTGTACTGACACCATAAAGTAATGAGCAGTAATGCATTAGTAACTTACCACAAGGTGCTGGAACAGCCACGCCCTCATGACCTGCGTGGCGTGTCGCGGAAGCACGCCCCTCTTGCCCGCCGCGTCCTCGGTGGTATCCTCCTCTGGAGGCGGAGACCCCGATACTGATGAGCAGGAATTATTTGAATTTGTTCCTGCGGGAGAGCAATCACTAGTGTTAAATTTATAATAATGCAGCGAATTTAGATCGTGTACGAAATAATTAAATAACAGAATAGCTCCCCTAAACAAATATCTTAGCGAATATCGCCTGTATTATTTATGACAAAATGCATGGCTAGGTGTTTATATTTTTACGTAACTTGATTAGTTAGAATGTTTCAGATTGCGGTAAATATTGTTTGTTTACACTCTTAGAATGTTCTGACCATTCGTCGTGATGTATACAAACTGAGATTCGAGCGTTGATTAATTCGTTTTAGCACAAATTAAGTGCGATCAATCAAAAGTGTTAAAATGTTTACGTTGTGCGTTTCTGTATCTCAGAGCTGCTAAATAACTACATTTGTTTTTTTCTTTACTTTTCATATTATTTCAACCCTAGAAGCTTGAAAGGGATAAATAATAACATAAACACATAATTAATTCAGTAAAATCAATGAGCACCACTGATAATTAATGGACATTTCTAAGTTTATATTTTTTATTTAAATAACATGCAAATAAAACAAATGTGAAGACACATTATTTAAGTGATTCTTTAAAATAAACTTTATTCGTTGTAATTACAGACTTAGTTATTGAGCATTACACTATTGACTATTTTGTAACTATTATTGGTTATTATCAGTTTAAGTAGACAAGGCTACTCAAAATAATAACTCAAAAATGTGTGATTAGCGGACTAAGATAATTATAAAAAATAAGATTAACACTTGCTTAGGTGCTCAATATCTGTCAATCCTCTCGAATCAATATTAAATTCTTTGGATAGAGGTTCGTGGTGGAGGGGCAAATTCGAAGGTCAGCGGTGGGTTGCATGCTGCATGTTGATGCATTTTGCAGGCAAGCGTCTATTATGGATTTCCGGGAATTAACACCTCATACAATAGAAACCAACTCATGCTCAACTAAATTCAATAATAAGAATCTATCAGCGATGTCCGCTGATAGATTCTTCGAGTCAGCGATGATGCCCCAAGTTTAGTTGCATGTGAAAGTTGTGAAAATTTGTCTAACGGTTTCGGAGATCAACCTGTTCAAACAAACTGACGAAGTATTTTAAAATTTGTCAGGGAAAGGTTTGTTCTTATTTCGTAAGTAAAAAGTTGTAGTAAGATAGCTTTGGATGTGCTGTTTGTATCTGTCTAGTTTTGATACATTAAACAGATGACATTTAAAAAAAATAAGAATAAAAAGTAGAAACGGCGTCCAGCCATTTTTCTGTCCACCAAAATGAGTGAATCTAACTTATAAATTCTATAAATTTTGAAGTTTTATTACAAAAAAAAGGGCGAAATGCGACACAAGCCGCGAAAAAAATTTGATTCTTACGGACCTAATGTAGTGTCGATAAGAGTAGCACAAAACTGGTTCAAGAATTTTCAGTCCAGTAATTTTAATGTCAAAAATAAATCTCGCCCTAGTCACTTGTTATGGATAAAGATGCCATTTTGGAAAAAATAGAGCAAGATCGAAATATTAGTTCTTAGAACATAGTTGTAGAGCTGGGTATATTGACCACAGCTTTGACCCATTTGAAAAAAGCTGGATATACAAAAAAGTGCTGATACTTGGGTCCCATACGAGCTCACTGAATGAAATTTAACGAATCGAGTACTCATTTGCGATTCTCTATTGAAACGTAATGCAACCCAACAGTTTTTAAAAAGATAGATCACTGGTTATAAAAAATGGATTACCCATGGCAAGATCATGTGAAAAAGATCATGATCAAAAGACAAGCAAGCTCTAGCGAAACCTGGATTAACTCGCAATAAGTTGATGCTATGAGTATGCTGGGATCGGAAGGGCATTCTTCATTATGAGCTTTTAGTGCCGAGCAGAATCATCAATTCAGATCTCTACTGCTAACAGCTTATGAGACTCAGGCAAGAAGTAGAGAAAAAACGGTCATAATTAATCAACAGAATGGTTTTTCACCATGATAATGCCAGATCACACACATCTTTAGCCACTCAGCAAATATTAAGGGTTTGTTTGGAAAGTGTTAATGCATTTATCACACAGCCCTGACTTTGCCCCTTTTAAGGCCTATTCAGAATTCTTTAGGTAGTGTTAGGTTAACATCAAGATTGTCAAAACTACTTGTCGCAATATTTTGATCAGAAGTCATAAATGCGTATAAAAAAGAGAAGATGTACAGTCGCTTACTATTTCGACGGCGAAAAATGGCTATGTATACGATGTCTCTGTGTCACGTTTTACAATACCATTTTGCAGTGCCAAACAAAAACAAAGTAAGGAACATTATTTATCATCTAATATTTCAACCGAAATATCATAAAATAAGGTTCATTTTTAAATGAAAAGAGAACAAGTAATGATGATTTTGTTATTGGAAGACAATAGGTAAGTCCTATTTTGGTACAACTTGCACATGCTGTTTTAGAAAAAGATATTACTGGACTGGTTTAATATTTTTTAAAATCTCTATTATTGTTTTTTGGTTGAATGTATGAAAAGAATCATAGTACATTTTTCTTCATAATAAAATTTAATGTAGTAATAACCTAAGATTAAAATTAATATAAACCTTTAATTTCGTAATGTCGGTGAAAATATACAAGAAAGAACTTGATAATTTTAATAGAATAAGATCCTAATGCCATTAGATACAACATATATTTAAATACATGAAACCTTACAATCTGAGTAGTGTTTCATGTACTTAGAACGCATGCGCACTTACAGAGTTCAGTCTAGACAGATGTACCAGGTGAGAAAGGTGAGTAAAGATAAGAGTTACCTCACTTAAATTAATATGGCTGATTTTTTTATGTATTTTGTAAAATATCACTCTAAAGTAGAATACAGTATTGCCAGACACTTTCCATTGACCACAAATTCTGACAGACACTTTAAAGCTCAGAGGGAAATTAATGAACTTCACTTACATTTAAATGTTTGATTTTTTATATATGTTATTCAGACAACTATTACAAAATTATATTTTATCTGTCAGACAAATTGTTGTCACTAGGATGGTGACAATGAATTGAAGCAACAATATCAAAATTAGCTTGATGATGAAGCTTTGAATAATTGTTATGATGATGATCAGGATATATTAGGAGAAAACCAAATAATTTTACTAAATAACTATATATACTTAACTATTTTTGTATATTGACCCAATTAATATCTATTCCGAAATATATCACTACCTATAAAATGGCAACAAGTTATTGAACTGAATAAAATATGATGAAAAATTATCTTGAACTTGTATACAGAATACGAAAAAAACTTTTACCCTGACCTTATAGTTTATTGTACTTTGTTAGATTCTCTACATTACTTGCAATCAATTTTAGGCAAAAATTTTGAATTAACAGGCACAACAGTTCAACAGTTTTATTAAACATGTAATATATAGTTAGGATATGATATGAATGACACTAGATATGTGATAAGGGAAACTGAAAATGAAATTGAATAAAAAACAACAAAAAAGTGGATCATCCAAGGTTCTTTACTATGTTTTTGTTTCAAAATTTGCAAATGATTTATGTGTGTAGTATAACATACTCCTGAAATTTGACATTATTCGTTTTTTCACGTTGATAAAAAATAATATTACCATGCTTAATAGGTTATTTAAAATATTCATAATATATCAGTGAATTTTATAGTTCATAAAAAAAAATTGTACATCACTCTTTTTCTAAAAATCGATTAAGAAGCATACATAAAAATACCAGTAACCCAATTACTACAAGAAAAATGTATGCATGGAAAGGTCATTTTTCTTCATGTAAACTGCTATATACATATTTATTTTAGTTACCTGGATACGTCTCGTTCGTTATTAACCCAGCGCCGATCTGACTTATAGGAGTCGAACCTTGCACCACCAATTGAGCTGAGAACAAAACAATTATATAGCGCCCGGAAATCCAAACTGCCATAACCGACTAAGCATCACAAGCTACGAAATTTGAATCGGAAATGTAGGCAGTAGCTCTAAAAATCTAAGGCTTGACGGCCTTTTTCATAGCTGCAAGGGCCGACAAATTTAACACTAGAAACTGTTCTTGACGCTATGAAAAAAATGTTTACGACTTCTGCGACGTCTTCAAATCGATTGTTCACGACTTGGAACTAGTAGTCAGCTACAACACAACAGTAATAGGCTCAACGATAACAGCGCATAGACTACGCGAGAGAGAGAGAGGGATTACCTGTAGATCGTTTGTCTCTATCACGCGAGTATAAAGTTCAGAAATGTTTACGGACAGATAGATGCGTCGAGATGGAAAATGTCGAATTCCTCATCTCCCCTCCCCCAACCTAATTCTCTTCTATAGTATTTCTCACGGATAGAGATAAAAACGTACAACGACCTAAGTAAAATGTTACCGTTGAAAGATAACGATATGAATCGCTATCAATGAAATTGTCGCATGGCGGTCGCTTGCGCAGGAAGACGCTTTTTGCGGTACTACACAAAAAACGTTCGACCGTCTCGCTTCATGCCCACAATACGCATCTTGCCACGCAAACAACTGTTATGCGATAATTTTATATGAATAGCGTTTCAACGGTAACATAATATTTTTAAGGTCCTTGTGCGTTTTTATTTCTGCCTATGAAATTTACTATACCGGTACCTGTTGTGTCATGTCAATTTCTCGCGCTGTTATTAGTTTACATATAATCCACATACTTTATAGAGTCAAACTATTTATTATAATTTTATTATATCATTTTAATAATTATATGAATTATATTACTGTCTTTGATTGATATATATGGACATTGAAAATTGATCATAACTTCCTCTTCCCTGCAAGCATAATTTTGTTTCTGATTGTGAGAAGGTCAATTTAAATTATAATACGATTGGCAAATTTTCAAATAATCAAACAATTTTCAACTAGCCAAACAAAACCTTCATATAACATACAGAAGCTTTTTATTTTTGAACCTGTATTGTGTATATTTGATAGCTCGAAACAGTATCTATGAAGTGAATATGTTATTAATTCTTGTTAATTAACAGTATAATCTTTCATTGCATTTAAATCAAATCAACTGTAATATTAACATAGTTGCATACAAGTCAATAAATTAAAAAAAAAACCAGCCAATTATTTACAGGCTGTTGTTATAGGCTCAGGCTTATAATGGGTGGTTTCAGAGACCACCAATTGGCAATGTGGAGCTGATCAAGAGGTTTTCTTTGTTGACTCGCAATATTATCTTGCAACAATATGATACGCACGGCATACACAGAAGACTTACGAGTTTGCGTATCGAGCGGGCGATGCGTGGTGTAGGCGAGCTCGGCGCACGCCGTGGGCGGGTACACGGGCGGGTACGGCGGCGGCGGTAGCGCGCTCGGCTGCGGCGGCGACTGCAACAACGAATATGGTGGGGAGATGAGAGATAATTCATACTGGCATTATAAAGCTAAGTTTGCTTGTATGTTTGGAATCGCTGATCTTAAGAACTACTGTTCGCAAAATTATTTTTGCGCTAGGTACTGGTTTATAGAGGAAGATTATATATACAATTAATGTATTTAGTTGATGAGATACACTTCGTTATTTATTCATAAAATTATGTAATATACGTGTTTAATTAAAATTAAATGAAGGCGATACTTCAGAGCATGGCCAAACCTAAATAAAACCTTTAAGTTCTACATGGCAGGTTAGTGACTCTTTTTCCACACACGCAAATACGCACGCATGCATACACAAACACACATAACTCCATCTGATCCCAAACTAAGCATTCACACTTGTACTATGGGTATCAGATAATTGATAAAATACACATATACTTTCTTTTTGTAAATATATATATATATATTATAATATACAAAAAACATAGTGAAATTTGTTATTAAATAAAGACTATATATTATCCCAAGCTATGCTGAAGTGCGGCAAAAATCTGCAAAACTATCAAATACATTTTTACGCATCTTGATAATTCGTCCCATAGTTTTGGTAATTAGGGTTGTCCATTAATCATGTGATATTTTTTTAGTAACTTTTTAACTCCCTCTTGCCGGTAATACGCGCTGAGGTTTTAGGCTAACCCCCCTCCCCTGCCCAAAATCAATCAAAATGTAGTTTTTTTGGCACAAAACATCTTAAAAATTTTCAGAATATTTTTTTAAAATATAGGTATATTAGCGCGCCGGGCGGTTGCAGCGGCGGGCAGAGAGGCGAAACGTTAGAGTCAACGAAAAAATAAATACACGTTATATCTCACTACATTTTCCTTCCCTGTGATCCTGGTGATTTCTTCCGTGAGAAGTCACCATACTCCCAAGACAAACTCGAATGATGGCCGCTAAGCTCGGTTGCCCGGGTATATTAATATAATGTAATTATATACCGAAAAGCATATCGTTTCACGTGCAGTGGAAACTTATCAGATTGGAAGTACTTCACATTGAAAATTCCATATTTATTACAAAGTTTTAGCGACACATCTGAACTGGACTTACCTACGTTGGCTGTGAGATGCGAGTTGAGCGATCCGTAGCCCACTCAAAGCGCGATCGGTGCACAAGCAGACTTTCTGATTTTTAACATCATTCCCCCATAGTTATACACTAGCTGACCCGCCCGCTTCGCTGGGTAATTTTCATTATAAATAAAATGGCGAAGGATTTACGGAATTCTAAAAATGAGTAGCCTAGAACCATCTACAAATCATTCCGCATCGAATGGTCCCAGCCCCATGTCTATACGTTTAGTAGTTTTTACGTGATTGGCGAACAAAGACAAGCTATTTTCATTATATATGTATAATAATATATAGATATCGATAGCGGCGGTTAAAAGAAACAGAATTTGAAGGCTACGATATTAATCAGGTGGACGAATCGAGAAATGAGTTTTTTTAACTGTAGTCAAATAAAACAACGCAACACGGTGTTTCAGAAAGTGCGTGTTAGCAACCCCTAACAAGCCGCGAGCCGTGGCCTAAAGCCGTTAACTGAATTAAAAAATGTGTGTGGGGAAAAATATGAATAGAAACATTGTTCTCTGTCTCACTTGGTACTGAGGTGAATTCGAGGTGCTGGAATGGTCGTCCAATGTTCCAGATAGATTGTTATTGCTTTCCACGCCACCTGGAAACAAGAAATAAACATATTTTTTTAATACAAATAAAAAAAAAATGTTTATGCTGTGCTTTTTATGAACGTCACCATATTCCGTGTAAACGGCAATATCGGTTTGTGTATGGAAAACTCACCGCTCGAGTAGTCGGTCCTCAGCAAGTTTTCGCTTTGCATTTTCGTCTTGAGGCAGGCTATGTAACGGCCGCAGAAGTCCCTACATAGCTCCTGGACTTTCTCCAGTTCTAGAAGATGGATCCTCAGGACCTGGACATTGAATGTTGAAGAGAAGATTGGCGGCTTTTATCGCCAATAAATAAAATGTAATGCAACAAAACAAACTTAGTTATGGTAGATCTGTAATCGCGAAAAGGAAACAGTCCCTGGAGAACGCCCGTAACAAATAAGTATACTTATACAGATAAGTATACTTATCTGTATAAGTATAACGGGTTTGTCAGCAAACGCCGAAACGATCCATTACGATTTCGTTTTGATAATCTGGGTATAGGTAGTGGGTACTAAAGATTTCCGATAACCCTATTCGTAAACTGTCAAAAGTGTCTTCCAGTACATTAGTGCAGTACAGTACAACGCACAAAACTCTGCTGCTTGGAATTGTCCGCGAATGATGCAATAATGCGCAAGTTCAACGCTCCCCGACTCTTTCTTCTTCTTCCCCGCTTTTCTATTTCACGCCGTTGCGACGCTTTTGTGACTATTTTCACAGCGGCAGAGTTTCGTGCGTTGCACTATACCATTGCGTTATTTATATACCTTATATGTTGTTAAAAAAAATCTCACTGACAGAGCATGGAAGGACAATGCTAAACGTCTGTATCGCTATGAAAAATTCAAAAACTTTAAGAATTTGACGCGGAATCGCTTGTAGATGGTATTATTCTATCTATAATATTATAAATGTAAAAGTATGTTTATTTCGATGTAGTTAGTTCAATCACGCAATAACGGCTGGACAGATTGTAATCAAATTTTGCACAGCGGCAGAACAAGATCACGAATAGGACATATTTTATGTAAAAATAAATTAGAAAAGCGGTTAACCCTGTAGGCCAACCTTGAAACTTCCCACTATTTTCAGATTCGAAATACTCTACAGTATACAGGATTTGACGCGATTTTTTGAGTAAAAAATTGCGAGAGAGAATGCGAATTTGATTCGATATAGAATTTTAGATTTTTTTTTAAAAGAAGTTTTTTTTATTTTGTTTTTTTTTGATATCTCTTGAACATATTAATCGATTTTGACTGAACAAGCAACAATCAATGCAGGTTTTTCAGTTCTATAAAAGTACTCAGAACATGCTTTTCATTAGGTACAAAATTTCGGAGTATTTTGAAAAAATGACTTTTTGCAATCCTATCGTTCCGATACCTCGCGAATGAATCAACCGATTTTGACCGGGCTGACGGCGATCGACGTGGTTTTTTAATGTTAAAAGCTGATTACTTTTTGGAAACGGGCGGTAAAGCCGTTTAAGTTATTCCAAAAAAAAAACACATTTAAGATTTATTCATAGTTTTTTTTAATTTCTTGGAATCTATCGATCCGAATCGGTCAAATTTTCAGGAAAATTTAAGTTTTATGGAACTCTTTGGAATGCCAAAGTTTGGTTCCAATCGGTCAATCCGTTCAAAAGTTATAAGAGGTTTACATACACGCGCATACTCACGCGCGCGCATACACACACAACACACACTCACAGACACCATCGTAAAATCGTCAGGGGAGCTTCCTAGGATCTCAAAACGTCAAGATCTGATGAAAACGGGGTAAAACCAATAACTACCCGACCGATTTTCGATAATTTTCAATTTTCTTAGCGAGAAGTTATAATCAATAAAAATGTTAATTTGCTATCACTGACACCAATATTCAAGGGAGATCAATGATGGGTATCGAGACTGATGTTGGAATTGAAACTGGGACCGGATACGATAGTGGAACCAGAATTGACATCGATAATATACGTACGAGGGCTGCTATGTATGTGTCCGGAATATCAAAAAGAAACGAACACGTATCATTTAATTTGGTTTTATTGCTTTTCAAAATATTCGCCATGATGATCAATGCATACATTGAAACCAATTTTTATAGCACTTTTCCCATTCTGATTGAGGTAAATCCGAAATGTGCATTTTGAACGCATGAACGGCTTCTTCGCGGCTCTAAAGGTACCCGACATTGAGCATGGCTCGACATGCTCTTGTCAGATTTTTTCATTGTGACATCGTTTAGAGAATTTCATATCAGCTTACAACGAATTTAAGTTTACACAATATTTGCACCATATTTATTTTACGATTAACGCTATGGTTTTAATTGGCATTTGATGATGAAGCTCCATTTCCCAGCTCTGTGTACTTTTGGTTCAGTGAATTCAAGAATGGACCTCTTTCATCATTTATATGAATATAAGCCGGCTACTAATGTTAACATTGTACGATAACTATTTGAAACTGATAAAAATATTTCTTGTGAGTAAATCCATGCTGCTATAAGTCAAGTGCAAATGATATTGAATGTGTATCTAAAAGTTCGGAGGATTTGCATTTGAATGATATCGCAATTCGGTTTTTTGACCTTTCAAAGACCGAGTTGTTTCGGCCGACGTTTAACAGTTAGTGTTGTAATGGTGAAGAATGATTCTGCGTTGTCGGTTGTTCTTTGTCATTTCTTCAAAGATTTCTGGCAAACAAATGGTCGTGTACCACTTCGAATTAATCCTTTTACGATTCTCTAGTGGCTCTATAACCATATTTCCATTTATACTAAAAAAAACAGGCAACCATTTGCTTTAAAGTGCTTTTGGCACGGCTCACTTTTGTTGGGTTCGGCTCATCTTGGAACACCCACACCGTTGACTGTCGTTTAGTTTCGGGGTCATACGCGCAGATCCAAGATTCATCATCTGCGTAGATATTATAAACAGCTTTTGACGCACCATGAGTGTATTTTTAATCTTTTTTTTTTTGCATCAATCAACACGAACCTGTTACATTTTATGTATACTCGTCATACTTATGCCCAGGGACGCCTTTCTCTCGTGATATATAACATGACGAACGTCAGTTCCAGCACAACATCGACATTTTGTGGTACAACAACCGATTTAGGGCGACCTTCTTTAAATTCGTCTGTGAGCATAGACCGCCCACGGTTAACCTCATTGATCCAGCGATACAAAGTGCTTTTCGATGATGCTTCATCCCCAAAAACCGAAGTGAGTTGATTGATGTACTATTTTTGAGTTAGTCCACGCTGAAATCGTGATAAATCATAAAACGAAAATTTTACGAGTTAAATCCACGGTGATAACGACACGCAATTTTCAAAATGACGCCACAATGATAAAACGATTGACAGTTACATGAAACCAACTGTATTCTACAATCAAGGAATAACATTTATGAATATTGTAATTACTTTTTTAAATATTGTTCTGTCTGTGGCCAGTTCCGGATACATAAATAGAAGCCCCCGTATTTATACAATTTGGTCAGTCAGTTTTCATAATATCTAGGCTGCAGTTGCTTCGACCTTTAAACGTAGCCAAGAGAGAATGATGAACCTGTATGCTCTTAATCATCAAGCCGTCGATCTCCGGGTCGTCTACCAGGAACGGCCTCCTGTCCCTCCTCTGGTGCTGCACGAAGGCCTGCAGGTCGGCCCCGAAGGCGTCGGCCGCGGGCGGCTCGGCGCCGGCGGTCGCCTGCTCGCACCGCTCCAGCAGCAGGGCCAGGAGCGGAAACAATGGGTGCCTGGAAGGAGATAGACGTCAGGTGACGTTACTTCTGTTGAGCCAATTCTGAAAACGCCCAGGTAGAAAGCCGGGGGCTCTGCAAAGAGCAAAGCAATTCTGGAAGTGATATTATATATTCTTTCACACATTTCAAACAAAGATGACAAATTTGTGGTCTTTGGTTTCATTCTTATAAGAACATGTTTATACATCAATTAATCCAAATATTATTTTATTTTCTTTTGACAAGCTTTTATTTTGGCTTGACCTGTTAGCGTGTTTGAGGCGAATTTTTCAACTTAATTTTGAGCCGGTCTCATTGGATCAACTAAAATAAAATTTTGCAGACACAATTAACTTTAATATAATTTTTAATATGTTACAAATATTTTTCTAAATAGCCGTCACTACATGATGGAAGAATACCTTTATTATGTAAAATTCAAACAAAAATGTTTATCAAAAGGCATAGGTTACGTCATCCTAATCTAAGAGATACGTCAAGATGGCGGATGGCAGACTCAAGATGGCAGACTAAATTTATATGCTATCCTTTTTCTATAAGGGTGTTAAATAGAACGGTTTGACGAGCGGAATAACGTGCACCAGATTTGTCAGCATTTTATTCCATAGATCACAGACCAAATAAAAGTTTATTTTAAACTCCCAGTGTGATTTTATTTGATAGGTTTTACATGTTTTATTTCACATATAGAGGGCGCTAGAAACGATCTTTTCACTGTGTTTCTCATTGGAAGGCTCCTGATTCCGATATTGACTACGTACTGGAATTAGAGTTGGAATTTTTAAGTCAAATTGAGCTAGTATGTTCAAGTCTCAGAGAACATGTTAAACCAGACGTTACCATCGCATTGGTGACTACGTTGGCTATCAGTCTCCGACCCTCGTCGACCCCTCGCGAAGGGCGTAAAACGAAAGCCTTTCAATCCGAAATAGGAAGATCCTAAGAAACTTGATGCAATGACGATGTATGTAAGTGTACTAGACGATATATCTGTTGTTAGACAACACAAAAAAATTTAACCTTGCCGTTCTGGCTCTGGTTTCAAATTGCATGTTAATCTACTCTTATGATATGTAGGAATCTTCCCCAACAGTAGATAGCATTTTTGTCGTTTGTGGATTTGGAGATTATTATATAAGGTATGTTTTATTTGTCTTCATATATGTATGTCTGTTTGCACATATGTTCGTCCGAGTTTTTTATTTTAAAATGTTGCATTTATCAAATTCGTCCCTAAGGATCACGTAGGTTTGTTGGTGCGGCGGTCGGCGTATGCGCACGGGCATGGGTCTCACTTGTAGACGGCGCGCTTGTCGGCCTCGAACTGCGCCTGGTCGGCGTCGGGGTCGGGCGGCGCGCCCCCGCCCTGCATCGCGCCGGCGCACTGCCGCCGCCGCAGGCACTCACCGCGACAACCGCATCTGCAAAACGAAAGTGCAGCGTTTTGATTCATCGGACTATTTTTATACATACCGTGGACAGAAATACACTGACAGCCTTCACTGAATAAGGTAATGTGAAAACTTAAGGTGGCTTGCAGCTATGATTTATCACGACATAGCAACACTTGTAACGTGTCGTTCATGGAAATAACAAATAGAATATCTTACAATTTTCATGTTTCAATATTTATTCAATGTATCGAGTTAAAAAATAACGTATTCAAATTAAAGGAAAAATTATCCTATATTATACAATTTTAAAATTAAACAATCTTATGATAGTTGCGTTGACATAAATTTTTTTTTTTTTGGTAGAAAATAATTCAGTTATTAAACATAAAGTAAAATCTAAAACGGCATAAATATTAAATAAAAACGTATTGTGTATTAGTTATTGATAAATATACAAAGAAATTGTTTAATGCCCACATTACTTCAAACGCATACTGAAATCGCCCGTCACATTTGTCTAACGACTGGCAATTCATGTGACGTATCGGGTAGAAGAAAGAGAACACACCAGAATCTATGGTGCCGTCTCTGTCGCACCGCTGACGCGATCTACAACTGCGCACATGCGACAGACGGAAAGTTCGTCACATAATAGCGAACTAGACAGATCGTGTCTTTCTATTTCATTTTTTTTTGAAGTGATACTTCTTAGGCGACGATTCGATAATCGATAATTGGACCAGAATCGAGAGTGAAAATCCGAGGACGCATCACGTTTAAGCGCCATATAAACAACGATACAAAGCGATGGAAAAAGATAATGTCGCGCATGCGTGCGTTGTAGATGTACGCGTCACACGCCATATACGTACCGCTGAGGTAACGCGCGTTGTGTTACTAATACTTATCATTGCTTTGCTTGTGTTTGTATGATAATATCCGTGAATTATCAAACAAATTGTTATTATTATTTAAAAGGTTTGACTTCTATTACATGTACGGTGTTTTAATTTGGTTGGGTCAACAAACAGTGAAAACAATTAGCACTTATCCACCAACATCGTTAACTACGGATTAGTATATAATATGGGAAAAATCTTGATATGTGGTGGTCTACAGATGTAGAAATAAAAATAGTAAATAAGCGATATATAAAAAAGTATGATAGTGAAATATATGATACTGAATACATGCATTTGGAGAATTAAATTTTTTAACAGTTTCTAATATATCTTTTGTCTACCCGAGATTTGGTTGTGTATATTGGACCAGTATATCTCTAATACTACTAATTCTACTGATCATCGAAGTTTGTTGAAATTTCACAGTATATAGCTTAAACATCATAATAAAACACATGATATATAAAATTAGCTTTCGCGCTTACGCTGTCGCTCGCGTGACCACAGAACGAATTCTTTACTTAGCTAATTAGTTATCGACAATAGCAATGTTTAAGGTAGGGTTAATTCAACATCGGTTGCGGACAGGAAACGCAAGTAGAGCAGGGAGCGGGAGTGAGATCTTTAAATAAAAAAAATGAGTACATCAGGGGACGCCCGGTAGAAGTGAAACATCAAATCTGTTGTATACTGTATATTTTATATAATATAAATAGATTTATTTAATATGTATAAATTTCTATATACAGTTGTCAATTGTTATAAAAAGCTTCATCACAGGAGGAAACACACGATCGCACGCACACGGCTAAGATCAAAACAAAGCGTGTTCGAACTGTGAGACGCTTGGGTATTGCCTCATACCAACGCGTCATCCCTTCTATAGGCGCAGACGGCGTAGGCCAAAACCAAGCGTCTCCCGAATTTTGAGACGTCTCCGTTTTACCCCAGTCCAACGCGCGTATAGATGTTTCACATCAAAAATTGTGGCAGTATATGTGTCTTCATTGTACGAGTATTGGTTCCCATGGAGTCATTTATTTCGAAATTGGAACAAGGACAGTATCGTTATCCAAATCGAGACTCGAATCGGAGTCAAAAACGGGACCGAGACCGGTATCGCGATCGTCGGGCCGCTGTAAAAAATGAAACAATCCGTTCTATGACTACACAGTCGGAGCCGGGGTGAAAGCTAGTAATAATATATTCTGTGAAAGTACCTAGACGTTTTTCTTAATTGGCCGTGGCTTGTGTAGCCTTTAACACACGACTCCGACAAGAAAAAGAGAAAAAAACAAAACGCAAAGATAATTCGATGAATTTAAGCACGCGGCAGGATTTCGAAGTCTAGCATTTACGTTGATTTAGCATAAAAAAGCCATAGAGACTAGACAGGCAGCGGGGCCGAGGACGTCTGCGGAATGGCTAAACACATAGGGACGTATCTATACTTTTCTTTGTTAAAACTAGTGCGTTCGATTCGCGCCCCGGTCTCCTCGTATATGAGAACGAATGTTTGTACGTATGTTATCGGTGAACTCCAACGTCGTTTGGCCGATCATCGCCGTACTTGGCACAACTAAGTGTTTTTTACGTAGAGGTTTTTATGCAATCTATTTTAGCATCTATCCCCTACTTCGTTCGCGTTTTGTAATATCAAACCGAACCGCTACATCGATTCTATAGATTTTTTCTGATAAAGATCCACACTATTCCTGAGAATTTTCAAGTTCAGTTCTTTCGTAGTCAGTCGTAATTTCGATTTTTTATCGGAGTGAAACTTCTTTATGCACGGTACAGCTAAAATTTTGTTACGTTCACGTGATAAGTCGCGAAAAGTGTCAAAAAAGTTAAAAACAAAAGCGACGCAAGAGGGCGCAGCGTGACCAAATAGAAAATCGGCCAATCGCACGCAGGCGGTGAGGTCGTGTCTCATTCTTTTAAATCCTATATACTTTTAGTGTACATGTGATCCTTTACATAATGCAATAGATTGGTTTTGAATACATGAAAAAAAAAAACTAAACACGTACCATAACAGGGGATAAATATAGATTAAATATGTTTTTTTTTTGTCGAACTATGTAAGTGTTTATTACGTGTCGCGATAAGAATATCACAACTGCATAATGCACCGAATGATACACGCTAAGGGCAGTGCAGAGGAACACCGCGTCTACTCGAAACCTATTGAGGACGTTAAGGGTCTGATAAAAACGATAGCCAACACCCGGGCGGTCGCGAATACATTACGAAAACTAAAGAATCACGCCACCTTCGCTCTTTTGTACAAGTAGGCCGAAAACTATACGAGAGTCGCTGAGCGCATTTCGTTTGGTGGAGGACGGCATGCGGAAGTGAGCCGTGGTATTTAATTATATATCTAACTATATAAAACTAACTTTAGCCCGCGGCTCCGCCCGCGTAGGCGTAAAAAGGAGGAATTTTTTATTTGGACAGGATTTGCGTAAAATCCTTTTTTAGTGAGCGTCTGCGTCACGAAAAGATTATCTATGCCAAAGTTCAAGTCAAACTGACCTATAATTTTGGAGATCTCGTGATGTATCAGTCAGTCAGTCAGTGGTATTTCGCTTATAATTTATTTTATTTTATATATAATTTAATTTATTAATTGATATAGAAGAACTAATACAAATATATATATATATATATATATATATATATATATATATATATATATATATATGTATTAGTTCTTCTATATTCATATCAATTCTTACGTGAATTTCGTAATAATGTAATAATAAGAGTATAAACAATGTGTACAGTGTGTGAATCAAACCTCCACAGCACATTAGACCGTTTACATCGCCCGGCGTGCGCCGACGCACCGCTCGCCTTTACCGCCACCGCTCGATCGTGTCCGACTTTGAGCACTAGTGCAGTAGACACTTGTAAATTTTGCAATAAAAACAAACAAGTGCACACTCATATTTTTTCTACTCATCTTTTATAATTCACCCCAATAAAGAATGCCCGAAATTTATTCACATCCTGTATGTGTATTGGTGTTTGAAATTGGTGAAAGCTTAAGATGCCAAAATTATAGCAACCCGCGAGTTACTGCCGACTACATAGAGAACTCTACAAGCAAAGGGGTGTTTACAATTTCTTATCTAATTCGCTTTCAATTAATAATAATAATAATTTCCTCCGCAATAATTTACAGTAAAATTAGGACTCGATCGGTAGAATCAATTTCGAATAAATAGAAAAATACATAATTGTTACAATATCAATTCCATTATCACGAGACCGAAATCGAGATCATTATTGAAAAACTGATCGCTGGAAGTAAGAGATGAATGAAGTCATTACGTATCTAGAAAGAGACGCGAGCGAAAGTTAATTGAAATGTAAAAGTTTAAAAATTAAAAAAAAAACTGAAAGGTGGTTGACCTTACAAGCCATCCCTAAAGCTACCCGCTACGATAAATTAATTGATTTTGAGTTGCTTAACTTAAAAAATACATTTATCTGAAAGCTCAAAAACTTAGCGTTTAGCTTAACGAAGTTTAAAAATTCGATAAAACGGTTGGCCTTTTAGACCACTCATGTAACTTTTCGCTACTTTCAAGCTCAAAGTCTTCAAAAATATACGTATCAGGAAATTGTTGAGTTTGAGATGAAAAGATCGATTTTTGTGCTTTCTCAAGCTCTCCGCGTTCAAAAATATAATTTTAATATGTTTTCAGCTTTTCAAGTTCAAACATCTACATTTATTTAAGTAAAAAAAATTGAATCATACCAAACATCAATCCCACAAGAACTTTACGAGTTATTTTGAAAAATTCTCTTTTGTGAATGTCTCGTTGACGATATCTCTCGATCAAACCAACCGATTTCGATGAAGTTTGCAACGATCGACTTTGCTTTTTGAGCAGAAGGACTAGTTGGATTTTGGAACTTATCGTTAGAGTAGTTTAAGAAATATTTAGAAAAAATGTTATACAGTCAAAAGTAGATTGATTGAAAAAATTTAAAGCTTTATTAAAATTTTTTTTTTTTAGCAATTTTCAAACTAGGATAGGTGTTGAACGTGCCGTTAGATATTTTTTATGACATTAGATGCAGTTTTTTAAACATAACAAATGTTATAGACGATGAAAAATTGATCGGTCAGAAATCTATGAAGTATATGTTAAAGGGTTTGTATTGGAAATTTTCAAACTGCAATGTCTTTTGAACGCGTCATTTACTTTGGTTCATTTAATGGTATTTGACACAGTTTCTTTAGCATAGTATTTTATTGAGGGCCAAAAATCAATTGGATGGGAATTGTCGAAGTTATCTTTAAAGAACGCTTTGTTGGAAATGTCTAAATTGCAATATCTTTTGAACGCGTCCTTCAATTTTTATTCACTGAGTGGCAAAAGAGGCGATTTTTTGAATACAATTTTTTTTTTATAATGGATTAAAAATCAATTAGATAAAAAAAATCTCTAAATTATCTTTAAATAAAAAAAGTAAAACTTTTTTCTGGTTTTTTGAATATATTCAAAACGGCTTGGCTGATTGACTTCAAAATCTAATCAGATCTAAGTCTCAATGGACCTTTTCGAACGCCATGTCGCTTTTGTCAGTCACTTGATTCGTTCTTGAGATATAAGTACGACAAAAATTTGTTACGCGCACGCACACACGGGCGTCCTTCTGAAATTAATCGAGACGGTTTCCTGGAACCTCCAAACGTCGACATGTGATTATTACATTTAGATTTGTCAAAATCGAACCCAAACCAAGAACTTTCCCATTTTTTTGAAAATATTAAGTTTTCAAAGAGGGAAGTTAAAAAACAGAAAACTTCAACATCTAATATTTTTAAATTCAAAAAGCCCACCTATCACACATTTTTTTTAAATCTATCAACAGTTAAAAGGGCCAATCCGAACAAGAAGAGAGACATGTTTTATAATTGATAGTTCTGGTTTTTTTATCGGAATCGCAAAGACGGATTTACCTTCTAGATTTGTTAGATTAACGTATTTTCTTTGCTATTTCACGGCTATTTTCAAAGTATTTACATTTATGTGGTAGAGTCACGCTGTGGCCAACTTAGCTACAAGCATAAATTCTCACAGAACACGGTCGTGAAGTAGCACCTTCAGATATTGGCTTTCGTCGAGTGAGTGAGAGTTCCGTTGGTCCACTCCCCCCGCTTTATAATAATAATCTTTTATTCGTCCCTCGAAAAACAACTAGGTATAACATGTTAAAATTAACTTAACTAAGACATAAAACATTTACAAATAAATAAAAAATCAAACAAAAGGCTGAAAGGGTGACCAGCTCAGAAAAATGCCGCAGCTTGAGCCACAGCACTGATTTTCAGCTGGGCTCTGAAAACTTAAAACTAGCACTGATAACGGTACCAAACAGAAATTTTGTGCACACAAAATTAAGAGGCAGTGCTAAGGATCTTGTTTCGCGCATTCTTAAATCAGTAGCCAGCATATGACCAGGTCAAGAGTAAACATATAATAAATGGAAAGTAAAATAATCACATCTTTCTTTCTTTTTATTTTTTAATTAGATATCCTATTCCTTATTAAAAGGCTGGCAACGCACTAGTGACTCCTCTGGGCATTTAAGTGTGCATGGACGGCGTTGATCGCCAACTTTTGGTGGCTCGCGAGCCGCTTTGCGCCTTGACATGCCACAAAAATATTATCAAAACACAATGCGATAAAGTGAAAAGGTTTAAATTAAAAAAAAATTGAAGTAAAATTAATTAATAGTACAAAAAAAATTATTAAAAGGAACCAGGGAGGTCATTTAATGAAGTATATTTATAATAACCGATTACAAGTTAAGGTAACGTCGACGAAAATATTCAAAAACATGTAGTTTTAATTAATTTAAATCAAACACAGTACCACTTCTCACGCCTAACTAGGTCACGTGCTATTTACCTACAGAAATACAAAGGGTTCAACTCTATATAGAGATGGTTTTTTTTTCTGTACCTACCGAACCCTGTGCAAGCTTAGGAATGGCAATATCCCGCTTAGAACTCGACGGAGCAAGTCTGTGAAGCAATAAAAACACATATTAAAAGCGGGTAGACGCAGAAAAGGGAACATTTATCACAAGTGTTGCCATCCGATTGATATAAAATACCCCGCGGCCGAGGGAATCCGCCCTGATTTATAGCGGGCGAGTATGCGTCTAAAGTTTTTTTAATAGTGTCGCATTGTTTGTTTCTCTCGCTAGAAATCTAGTTTTAAATATTTCCCCCATAAAACGAACGCCTATAAACTATGGGATAATATAAACTATGAATGTCAATGTAAACACTCAATTAATTTATTTCTCTATATACAGGTTGTAAAGGACGGTCGGGCAAATACTGAAATGGTGGCTTCAGACCATGATTCTGAAACGATAGGCACGAAAACTTTCAAAATTTTCTGATTTTTTTTTAAATAAAATCGTCTATACTAAGCAAACAAACCATCCTATGCAAAAAAATATAAAAAAAACATAATTTCAACTAACAGCAATGTAACGCGCGATACAATAATCAACGCTCCGTGTGCGTACGCCGGATGCGTATTGCTAATACCCATAGCGCGAGTTTGCGTTACATTGCGTGCTAATCACATATCAAAATTTTAGAATTGCGTTTCCGGGAATAAAAAACACTGATCAGAGATTTAAAATAGTAGTCTGTATTTAGAATTTCAGTATTTGCCCGACCGTCCCTTGCACCCTGTATATAATCAATATATAATAATTTACATATATAATAATCGACTCTATTTCTTTCTTTGTACGGGCGTCAGTCTAGAACTACTGAAGGCATCGCTATGACACTGACTGATCATTCAATGCAGAATCGTTTGTAGGCGATTTTGGGCGATTTATTTTTAGTAGATTTTTTATAAATACCTAATTATTATATTTTATCTTAACTTATAAAAAATTTTTAGCCGCATCACGTTCCCAATAGTCGGGCGTGTTCAGAAAACACCAACACCATTCGTTTAAAAGTCTATATGCGCATACGTCCCATAACTTATGTATCCCAACGTGGCTTGCCGTCGTCGGATAAGTCACGGCAGTGTACTTCGATGCACTCATTCTTCAGGCAGTCACCTTGGAAAAGTTTGGAGATGTTCAAAATCCGCCGGTCGGTTTAGAAATAGTGGTCGTTTGAAATTTATTAAATGTTAAAAAATGCTGTATCGGTGACTCCTTCATCGAATAACTTTTAAATGATAGTAGTTTCTGGGATTTATTGCATTCTTTCATACAACTCTGTATATTGTAAGTAACAGGGAGAAATCGAAATTAACATGTTTATGAAAAGCGTCCTAAACATATAAGTTCTTTGCACGACTTTACACGACTATTTCGAACGAAGATTGTTCTGAAAATTCCTAATTATATAAGAGAATGAAATCGAGAACTAAAATTGGTAGAGACGCAAGTTATTTCTAAAATAGAAAACTGGGAAATTGACGTTTAACAAATCAAAGCCTTGACGGTGTTAATTGCAGTGACAATAATATTAATATAAATCCACGCTCATTCTCCAGGTTAATTTCCTAATTCTGTGTTCCGCGTCTTCCTTTTAACAGTTTTAGCCCTAACAACCGTTAAAAGTAGAACGTGATAAACAAATTTTATTTTAAAAGTAACTCTTTTATAAAAAATGGAATTAAAAGGAGACGATGGAAGAGGCCCCAAGTGATAGGAGTTTTATTATTTTGTTTATTTTTGTGCCGCTAAGGAACCACGAGTCGTAACCTTTCCCGCTTTATCATTAATTTTTCAGCCGATCGGGTGTAGCAGCTCGATCACCGATCAGTGAAGGCGAAACAAAAGGGCCAATTGAATAAATACATAGTTTTAATAAAATTTGACACATAGCGGACCGCGAAAGCTCGAGCCGATAAGGTAACGGGATAAATAAAATGTCTTTATATATCCACTGTTTATTTGTCTATCAACGACGAAATATGTCGATTTGTGGTGATTGAAGAGGGTTTTGAATTTAAATGAGGAATTATTTGTAAAAAAAAAGCAGATGCAGTTCAACGCACGAAACTTTGCCGCTATGAAGTTAGTCACGAAAGCGTCGCGATGGCATACGATTGGCATGCGGTGG